>JBCEWC010013331.1:0-15146 GCA_038996855.1 Solanum aculeatissimum
AAATTCAACAAACTCAAATTTATAATTCACTTATATATTTGACATTGGGATGATAAAAAAATATTAAAACGTTGGCACGATAAATTACATATAAAATATTAATAAAAATACTAATTCTAATATTAGTAAAAATATTTATCTAAAATAATTTTAAATTTACAGAATATAAATTAATTAATTATTTTTTTAATCCTAAAATTAACAATTTTTAAAAATGGGGTGGCCATGCAAAAATAGGGCAAGGCACAGGGTGTCACAGGAGCCTTTGCCCTTTTGGTTTAAAAAAAAAAATGACATGCTATTTTGGTTAAATTCCAAAAAATTATTGCCCTTTTGGTTTCGGACTCCAATTTAAATTCCTTTGGCACATTCCTGAATAGAACTCCTTAATATGTTATACCAATAATACCCTCAATGTCCGTCTATATAAACCCAATATAGGCGCGAAAGAATTATCATTTCGACCCCCCTTATTCTCTGTAATCTCTCTTCACTTCCGACTTCTGATACACAAAAGCAACGCGATCGGAACCAAACATTGAATTCATCGGGAAACGAAGCTGAAATCGTCTTTTTCAATCCGTTGTACGCATTCACTAGGTTTCGCAGATTCGTATTGTTTTTGCTTTTACTTCGATTCTTTCGTATGTATCAACTGTGAAAATGTTTAATCGAAGAAATTTGGTGATACATTATCTAATTTTGCGAAACCTGATCTGTGAATTTTCTTTCATTTCACAATTTCGGTGAATTAGTGAAGAGATCAAATCGTTCTAATTGAGACATTGATTTTAGTGGCATCATCTACGATTCCTTAAATTTATGGCAATTTTAGTTGGTAATTTGATTTTCCTTTCATCAATTTGTTTATGTTTTATGCTACAATATGAAACTTTAGAATAGTTAGCTCAGGAGAGAGGTATCGATTACTATACAGATTAGCGTTGGGGAGTAAAATAGTTACATGCAGTGTTTGCAATGCTCCAATATTTGTTTCACTGCTGAAGTGCATGTATGCTTCAATATTGGTCAGAAAGTAATTTCTTTTCCCATAGCCTTGTCAACGGACCAGTAGGTATAATTAAAAAGTTTTTAAAATCGTATCTATCTTCTGTTTTTCAATTTATTCAATATTTTCTTTTGCACTCACGCGTTGATCATGTTATTAAGCTCAAGAGAAACAGTAAAATTTGTCGGGAAAACAATAGCATTTAGAATGTCCTTCTTAATTGGCTAGAAACTTAATTTCTGATCCTTGAATGGAACTCTAATAGTAGCTCATTGGAAAAAAGAGATAAAAGACTGAGAAAATATATATGTGGTTCTCGTTTTGTATCTTTTGCCACTGAGAAAGTGATGGTCTCCACCTTCAAATAGTTTTTGGAATATGTGCTTCTTGTTTGTTTAGATATCGTATCACTTAATTGTCCTATGAATTGAAAATATGCTTATGGATCATTCTATAAGAAGCTTACATATTTCCTAGAAATGCTTGCTGCCAAATTGTGGCAATTATTTCAGATATTTTATAACAGGCCGGGTGAACTTAATGAAGTTTTACATACTGTGAATGTGCTTGAAGATTTATTTATGTATTTGGTATTCCTTTTTAATCCTCCCATCTATTTGTGTTCTTCTTGAAGCAAGTAAGACCTATAATTGGTGGTACTTCTTTCTCATTGTTCTTTTTTTGGTTTAGGCAGTACTACATTTTCCTGTAACGAGTATAGAAACTTTACAAGAGATATTGCTGTGTACTCCTTTGCAAAGTTATTCTGTGCTTGGTGTGGTCATCCTTTCTAGGAGATGGTGCTACGACTCCATATACCATGTCGCAGTTATGTTTTCATCCAAAATGTTGAAAGATCCATTTAAATTTTATGACTTGATAACAGTCTTATATCAAACAGCTTACTACCAAAAAATAGTCTAATATCAAACTATCAGAGTACTGATTAAGAGCTGTTGGTTTGTTCTGGTGATATGTTCTCTTTTTATTGCTTCTACTTTACTTGTCTTTGTTATTCCTTTGAGAGACTGCAGCAGTTAAGCACAAAACCAATCTTTCTGCCAGATGGCAGAAACATCAAAGGGAGCATCTTCAACTGTCAAAGCAAAAGACAAAAATTCACTACTCGGTATTTACCATTTGTTTTGGGTTCCTAATAGGACTCTAACCTATTTGTACCATTAGAAACTGAAAAGTGTACCTAAACCTTAAACAGATCCGATTTCAACATTAAATGCATACTAAAACAGATAGCTTCCTCTAACGGTGATGTGATATAATACCAAATCAGTTTTAATCAAAATTAAGAGACAATCTAGATAAGATTCACATTGCTGATCCATTAGTACTTGGTATACAAGAGACATTCAGATAAATAGCTTTCTGAAAACGAGAATGCCAGGAACAACAGATATTGGATGGCATCCTTCAAAATGGAATGCTACTTTGAAGCATATTTCCGTAAAAGATAGTTATCAAAAAGTTTTTGTTTATCCATATATTCCTTGTGCATCTTGAGTAGAGCAGTTATTGGACCATTAGTAATTTGTTATTGTCCTTGTCTCTTGGATGATTACTGTTTACATTATGTTGTGACAGATCTAGATATTGGAAATGACTTTCTTAAGTCGTTCAAATCGGTGTCTATGGGAGAAGATGATACGATGGATTTCGACTTTGGGCCTATATCCAAAAACAAGAAAAAGACATTCAGCTTTGACAAAGAGTAAACCCTGCATTGCCTTGTTGCTATTTGCCTATTTCTGATTGCATAATTAATTTATTTTGCTAAGTTGCTCTATCAAAATTCTCACATTCATGATTTTCATTCATCTCTTCTATCAACTTTTTTTTTGTGTACTTTTTGCAAGTCTCTCTATCTGCCTCTCTTTTACAATGTTGTTCTATGTTATAATTTGCAGTATTTCATGATAAACAATTTTCCAGACTTGATTCAGGACAAGCTAAAGGATGTAGAATAACAGAGAAATGATATATACTTATGTTGATATTGAACTTTCTTCAGGGATATGGATTTTACTCTTGATACTGATTTCGGCAAGATGTCGTCCTTCAACATTGACATGTCAGATTTTGATATATCTTCCCCACGTAAAAAGGATAAAAAATCAAAGGAGACATCAAAAGAAGAATCCACTGTTGCTGTCAACAAAAAGAAAGGAGATGGCTTCAATTTTTCATTTGATTTTGAGTATGTACTACCTCTGGTGATCCTTTATATTCTGCTCTGTATTTGTTTAAGGGAGAATTATGCTTCATTTCATCAAAACATGACCAGTAGTTCTAATGTAACTAAGTGGAATATCTCCTCCTGTGTTTGGTTCAGGTTGGATAATTTCAGGTTTGGGTCAAGTCAGGAGAGTAATGGAAAGGCGAAGAACAACCAAGAAAAGGATTGTTTCAGTTTTGGATCAAGCCAGGAGAGTAGAGAAAAGGCAAAGAACAACCAAGAGAAAGCTTGTTTCAGTTTTGGATCAAGCCAGGAGAGTAGGGAAAAGGCAAAGAACTATCAAGAAAAGGAATTTTCATCTTCTAAGAGCAATGTTAATGAAGGCTCTGGAAGTCATCTGAATGAAGACATTGGTTCGTTAGAGGATGGGACAGTTCAGCAACACACTGTATCAGAGGCCAAGATGACTTTAATTTGTGATTCTCATATTGACATAGATAAAAGTCATGACACCACAAAACATACTTTACCTTCGAACCATACTAGGAGCAATAATGAAACTACAAAATTGCAATCTGCTAGTGATGAAGTTTCACTGCAAAAAGCAAAAAGCCCGTTACAAGAAAAAATATCCACCAACACTCGAGAAACAGTTTGCCAAGTAGAGAAGGGAACTTCTTTGATATCACAGAGTAAATCAAGGAGGAATAATTGTTCAAGTTTGCTGGAACATGTTAATTCTGTGGCTACAGATGTTAGTGTCTTAGGTGGTGTAGGAACAGATTCTAATAAAAAAGTGCTTTTGGACTCTGACACAAACTATGATAAGTCAGTTTTAGAAAGTTCATCTTTGGAGGATATTGCAATTTCAAAGAAGAATGCTAGTGAAAGGAGAAACTTTGACAATGATAAGCATGTTCTGGAGACCAATAAGGACAGGACTGAGACACATTCCAACTGTACGTCAAATGCTACAGCAGGCAAAATGCAAGACATGAAAGTCGGTAACGAGATTCAGAACCCAACTTCAGAGCTTTCTGCATCCTCGTTAAGCAAGTAGGTCAATGTAGACCATCTCCCTTTTATTCATTCAGCATTACTGTCCATGGTATATAACTTGGAAACTTAAGAGCTTAGCTACCGCAGAGAATGGTGTAAAATAAGTATCTGTCATGCATTTTATAATACTGTGGTGCACTTGCTTCCTCTGAAATTTTCACAGAATTGTAGCTGAAAATTTGAAAACAGAGAAAAGAAGAGAGACAGGTGTCATCAGGTCAAAGTTTTTTGTGCCATCAATTAAATCTGCAGCACAGACACAGACAACAACATCACTGACTGAGACAGAAGTTCCTGCATTTAGTGACAAAAGAATTGGCCCCATACCACATAGTCGTCCAGCTGAAATAATGTAAGCTGGTGGTATAAACTAGTCAAATCTTTGTAGACAGTTTATATGATACAATCTAATACAGATCTCAAGATAACAAAGATGATGATACTGGATGTGAAGCTGGTTTTGCCCCAGATTCTATATCTCTGCCAATGATTAACCCTCCTCAGACAGGAAGTCAAGAGGGATGCCAAGTTTTAGGGACTACTACGTAAGTTTTTGGTGACTTACTTTTTGTATCATGCTTAATTTTCAAGTTTCATTTTACTTTAGTAATTTCATGGTAACTGCAAAAATACTAACTTGTGTTGTTGATAATCCATCATCATCATCATCATAATACTTTAGCAAGGGCTCCCAGTCGGATGGTACAAAAAGTATAAGAACATTGACTGGCATATCTGCTCCCCAGAAAAGCAAAGCAAGCAGTAAAGATCTTCTTACTTTCAGGTTTTCCCCCTCTGATTGATGCTTCCAACCAAATATGCCATTGAATTCACCTTGTAAAATGTTTGACATGCATATAAAACTATTCTCACCATGCGGGGACTACTTTAGCTGATCTTAGTTTCTTTGGCAGCTATTGTTTCTGTTTGGATGACTGCACTAAAAGAAGTTATATATGTCTGATATATTTGAATTTATTCTCTTAAGCTAGTCATGTTTGTTGGCTTGTTCCATATGGACATCATTTTCACCCAAAATTATTAGTTATACAAGATATTGTTTGGCATTCTCCATAGATTACGAAGTCGGCTTACATGTTATGAATATAAATACCATATTTCGAAGCCATATATAGGACGCTCTGAATATTGTGCTTGATTCCCGTCAAATGTCTCTCTTGGTCAATGAAAATAGAAATATCTTCTTACCAAAATATTTTTGGCATGTTTTCCTTCAGTTCTGGGGTAAATCCTCCTATCAAAACTCTACAGATAACTGCATCCACTCCACGCAGCATTGCCATTCCAAGGAACATAGCTCCTATTCCAACTGCAAAGAACACTGTCAATGAAGGAGACAAAACACTGCCAATTAAAGCTGTCAGGAGTCTTCTAGAGACGTCTAGCTTAAAAATTTCAGCGTACCATACTAATTTTTCTTTCATATATGCATACCTTCTCATTTTTGTGCGAGCTGTCAATCAATCACATGCTCCAAATGCAGAAAATTTGGCACAAATCCTGATGCACCTCAGACAGTGTTGCAAAAGAATTTGAAGTCCTCAAAAACTGTGGATCAGCATGGTGGGTATAAAGCTATTTTACAAGCCAAAGACAATTCCAAAGAGATGCTGAAGCAAATACCTGTAAACTTGTCTATGAAGAGGAAAGTACCAGAGGTCTGTTTTCCATTTCTCCACCATTTTCTCTGGCAAAAAGAATAACTTTTCTGCATAGTTACATATATAACCACTTTGGGACATCTTTGACATTTCTGATGGCACTTGATGCAGACAAATTCAGATTTGATGATCCTACTTCCATCGAAGCGTCTTTCACCATTACCCAATGGAAGCAGGTTTTTCTATAAAATTAGTTAGATTCCAACTTTTCATCTATGCTGAATGTAAGCATGATTACTCCTCAAAATTCTACAGGGAATCCTTTGGAGGTACAGAAAGTGTATGCAACAAACGGGTGATTGGTAGAAAAGGAACAAGCATAGATGTTTGACATAGTTTCCCTGTGTCTCACTACATTGGAATCTAGAAGCATGTCAACATTTTCAATTTCTTTATCATTCTTCATTGATAGGTTAAGGACCATGAGCATTCTGGAAATGGTAATAAGATCAGCGAATATGAAAATTGCCAAATCTCTTTACCTGATGTTTCTATGAGGATGAACATCAAAGAATTAGGAAGCCCTTCTGCAATAGAAGATGATGACAACATAAAGAAGGCTCAGACTTTGTCAAAGGATCTTGAAGATGTAAGGAGTGCTTCCTGCTATTTTTCGTTCTTCCTCGTTTTCTGATTTCTGATGTAGTATAAGTATCTTTTCAAATATTCTTAAAACTCATGAAGCAATCACTCCACAAATTTTAGGAAAAGATAAAATGCTTGTTTAGCCAGTATATTTGTGCTCTAAACAAATAATCAGACAACATAAACTTCATATTTCATGCTTCTCTGAGAATTAGGTGCATGATCCACCTTCCCATTTTTATATTGGCTACGTGAACACGAAAAACTGCATTCTTTCTCAACCTCGTTTTCTGTTGATAATTTAGTCATGTTCTTGTTGGTCCTAGAAATTGTTACAGTAGTTTCTTTGAGGTCTATGTCTTAGGATTTAAGTTTTCTTAATATCCTTAGCATTGTATCAATCTTAGCTTCTGAGTTCCACCTTAGTGAAAACCTTTAGTATGCTTGAAAGCAGGGTCTCTTTTTCACTGCACCCCAGTAGTCCAAGAAGCATTCATAAATTTGACAAAGAAAAAGAAGAGACACTGGAACTACAAGACATTTTTGCCTTGTTATGTCTGTTTTTGTTGGTGGGTTAATATATATTTCATATTAGCGGATCATAATGTCGTCCCAAAGCCAATTACTTGATGCAATAATTAGTGTCCTGGGCTCCTAGCCAACTCTTTTCTTAATGCTTTCAAGCAGATCACAGAAAGTTCAAACATTATGGGGATTCAAGAATTCTGTGGTCTTCAACTTAGCTTCTATTTCTC
Organism: Solanum aculeatissimum; assembly: GCA_038996855.1. Taxonomy (NCBI): domain Eukaryota; kingdom Viridiplantae; phylum Streptophyta; class Magnoliopsida; order Solanales; family Solanaceae; genus Solanum; species Solanum aculeatissimum. The sequence continues at coordinate 7,282 of JBCEWC010013331.1, forward strand.
TAACTAACAACAGTTTGTTCTTCGTTGAGGCCAGGACCTGAGGTATGAAATGAGAGATTATCATACTGGCTGATCATTGTTTACTGTGTTTGCAGATATGCAACATGCTGAGAAAAAAGCACGAGGAGGCAAAAGAACTATTAGTTCAAGCTGTTGTGAACAACAATAAGCTGCTTCTTCTTAATCATCCCATTTATGAGGAGAAGATATCCTTACCACTGTTGCACAATTTGCTTTTCACAATTTTCAATTCTCTATTTTAAAATAAGTTGTCTATGCCTTCACTCCCTAGAACATACAGAGGGTACAGAAATTTGCTGCTGGATTGATGACAAGGAGTCACCAAATAGAATCACAATAAGACTACATCGAGGTACTTTTCTCCTATGTGTGTGTACACACCACGAAAAGGACTTGGGTAAAGATATTAAATGAACACCTTACTGCTTTGTTTGTCGGACATGGTTTCAGTTCTGTAGTTGCAAATTTCTCATTATGCAAAGATCTTCTCTTCGTTAAGTATGTATGACTACTAATGCCATGTAGTTTCAGGCAGAGTCTGCTGCTTGTTCAAATGCAGTTGGGAGAATCTCTTTTCCTTGCCTTCCTCGGTGAAGAAACATTGACTATACAAGTGTAAAAGAAGACTTCTGCTATTAACAAACTAAAGTGGTTACTCTCAGAGGCAGATCTTTGGCTGAAGGGAAATCAAACTTCTACTAAATTTCAAGTATCCCATATAAATTTGGCATCTAATAATCTGTCCATGTACAGATGTTGGGAGTTTGCTAATACTGAGAGCACCTGAAGATGTTGAACCTCTTGTTATACTCTTTTAATTTTTGTGCTTCTTTACAGCTTCCTCTTGGGCACCTTATAAAGCAGCTTCAAATGAGATATTTCTTTCTATTACTACCTATGTTATTCATATCCGGATATAGGTCGATAGCCCAAGATCTGCAGTACCTTGTAACAGTATAAGCTGAAAGTGGAACTTCAATAATGCGTGAGTAACAGGTTAAACAATTAGGGAAGGAGATAACTGTGTTTCTAGGGCATACATTTTATGAAATAACTTTGAAGTGGAATCAGAATCTGCAGAAATTTTTATAAACTATCAATATGATTGCTTATTATAGTAATAATAACGGAAATGGGGAACAATACGTTGGCCCTTGGCCAATTCTCACTTTATTAGAGTCTGATGTCAAGTCAGATAACTATAACAGGGGTTGCAGTAAAGCATTCTAAATTTGGTATATCATTGTTAGGTCAAAAGAGAAGAGGCAACTCATGAACTAATAGATTAGGTAAACATAATTTTCAGTGGCTGTTTTTTTAAGTTAACTAGAGTCCCAAGGGCTTCATCCATCATATCATGGAGCTGATAGTTCTTTTCTGTATATTGAGGTGAATTTTTAAGGCGAGTTTTTTGGATTCAATTAAACTCTGTTGTTTTTAGCTCGAATTATGTATATATGCATATGCAAAAAAAAAACATTTAAAATGTATAAATATAACAAGACTACCATCATTCTGACTTTGACTTTAGATCTTGGATTCACCTATGTGACCTTTTAATGGTTTTAGTAACAGCAAGCATGGATACATGTACATATAAGGACTTCTTAGCTCTAGTCCCAGCTTTTCGTGAAGAGGAAGTATGGGATTAGGCAATGCCTTGTGATTGACAACTCTTCTTCATGTTTTGTTCTCTCTCGTGATATAAATATTGAATACTATGTTGGACTAGGTTCATGACGAGGAACATTGATTACCCTATTGTACAAGAACACGACTTTGAAAAATTGAGCAGAACTGAAAGATGATATGGATTGGCTTTTGCTTCCATTCTTATGTCGCAAAGGGTACATTTTTTCCTTAATTATCTACAAAAAATTATTTTTATTTTGACTTGGGATTATAGGTTTCTTGCAAGAGAAACGGGCTATCAAGAATGTGAATATATCTACTTTCTTATTTTATTGAAGTTTAACTTTGAGGAAATCCATAAATTAGTGCACATACTAATTTTTAGACAATACTATAGTGAAAGATTCTGACTCCAATCTTATTTCATTCATATTCCCCTGCTATGCTGAATCTATGTTAGTTGCAGAAGGCAGCTATTCTCTGCTGATAGAGTAATTTTGGCTGCATTTAAGTGTGTGGTGTGGTCATTCTTTAATCAGTGTGCTTTATCGAAGTTAGACTTTTTTATTCTCTGAACATGAAATGGTAGAAAAATCATCTCTTAAATTTTCACAAGAAGATTATACGAATTTTGACAGGACATGGCAGCACAGCTTCAGATTACCAAGGACCAGAGGCGAATCTAGAAATTCGAATGCTGATACAAAGCCTTAAAACCAATGAACCAACTTATCATTTTGAGAATGAGTTCCTTTAGCTAGTATTTAATATATTCTTTAAGAATTATACAAGTAATATACTGAATTTAGTCGGTGATCACGGGTTCCCGTGACCCAAAATTAGCACATAAATTCGCCCCTGCCAAGGACATGACTTTAGATTGCAGATGTGGAGGTTGCGGATTTAGATTGAAGGTTTGTAGATAGTGGAGTGATGTCTTGTTTTTCGAGAGTTTAGGCTTTCTGATGTCTTTGTTGTACTAGTTGTATTCTTGTAGTTCTTGCTTTTGATATCTATCATTATTTATTTATTGCGTTTCGGTTATTGCACTATTTGTTGTTGTTCTTATTCCTTTCTCGTAGACTTTGCACTACTTCTCTTATTAATTGTTGTGTTTTCTTCTACTGAATACCTGGATTTGTTGTGCTTGAGCCAAGGAACTTTAAAAAACAATCTCTTTACCTCCACGAGATAGTAAGTAGTAAGGCCTACATACACTCTACTCTCTCCAAACTCAACTTGTGGAATTTCATTGGGTATGTTGTTGTTGTTGTAAGATTATCCGTATACCTAATTCAGATAAAATCATACAAAGATCTTGAAATTTTTTATCTAATCCATAACTTTTCTGTTGATGTTGAGATGCTGTTTTCATCTTAGTTCCTATTGGGTTTTGCATTTAGAAAAGCTCTTCTTTTTCCTGCTTGGCTCACTATATGAGTTTCATGTTTATCATAAATGACTAACCCATTAGGTATCTATCTGCTGTTGACGTATAATGAACCGTTCAGCCAATGAGATTAATCAATCCCCATCAGCATCTATTCAAATTAGATGAATTCCCTGCTGTATATTCACTTTTAAAAAAAATCAAAGTCATCCTCCATAATCTCTCCATGTCATTCCCTACATGTGGTCCTCACTAAATCCTTATGCATGCCCAAAAAAGCAAATTTAAAACATTTTAACATAGGCTGACAGAAAGAGGGTTGACTTTATCCTAAGTATCTCTTGAGAAGGAATTAACTTAAATTCATAAATGGACACTGCAGACCTCCTGCCTAAACATTACTGGATACTGAAATTTGTTTGGATTTAAGTAAAGACAAAAACTTTGTGCTTCTTGAATCAGTTTCCTCTAACTAAAGGTTTACAAGTGTATAAAAAATTATGGAACATTACGAGTAGTCACAACGAGAAATGTATATAATGGGACTCTCTAGCTGTTGTGAAACACTCAAGAGTCTTATAGCTGTTGAATATAGTTGCACATTCTTGAATGATAAATACAATGTCTAGGTTCAAGTATTTAGCTTGCATTATCTTGCTCTTGCTTTCATCTGCATTACTCGAGGCTCGCCCCATAAGGCCTATTAGGATTGCCAGGGAAGCATTGGAGGAACAATTTGAAAGAGAGAAGGCGAATTATGGCACCCACGATTGGCCTCAGCGAGTGAGTCCAGGAGGACCTGACCCTCATCACCATTTTAAAAATGTCTAATCAGAAAGTTATAGTTGTCTTGCCAAGGGTCAAGATTACGGAGTAAAAACTAGGGAAGTAGAAATCAAGAATCAATCCTCCCTGAATCCTAGTGTCAAAAATCAATGTTGCTCGGATCCTTCTAAAAATGCCCACTAGGCATGCATTGGATTTGCATTTTGGCGGCATTTTTGAAGGGTTCCAGCAACATAGTCCAAAAATGGCCCAGTTTGTGTCTAGATATAGTGTGTGAGTTTCTACCTTGTGTAATAATGTGATGTGATGGTTTTTGGTCATTTTATCTTTTGACAATATGAAGGTGAGACATGTTAAACATTGTCTAAAAGCAACGGCCAAAGAACATTAGTACACTACAGTCCTCTTTGTTATAAATCTTGTGGAAAATATTTCATCAGAGAAATTACTTAAATATACCATTGTCCCAATGGTGTCTCTTTATTTTGGTTAGTTTAATTTTCTTTAGCAGACTCTGAAATATTGTCTACTAGAGTAATACATTCAAGGATTTAAGGAATAGCTGCTGATACCTACTTTTGATCTAAGTAGGAGGTCAAAATAAAACAAGGAGAGTCAAATTATATGATGCTATATTACACTATATAAAAAGAACTTTTGTATTATCAGATAACTTTAGATAATTGCGGATAAGTGGTGAAATCTATAACTAAAAAAATAACAAGTAATAGTGTGAAAACTGTTCCAATGTGTGAATTAAATCCTATTACGATTTGTTTTTAGGATTAATTTTTGTATCACCGCTAAAAATATGTTGAAAAATGAAAAAGCTTCTCATCGGCGGATAAAAAGATAATGGTTTCCTTATAAGATTTCAATAATTCTCTTCCCTTTGAGTTAGCTTATAGGGTTTGAGTTAGGCAAAAAAATTAATTTTACAAGGTATCATAGTATAACTCATCTCACGCGATGTTGGAATGAACCAAAAATTAAACACCAGTCTTTCAACAGGCCACCAGGGATGGGCTCTGTTGAAGCATCCAAGGGGCATGAATGATAGAATAAGTGGCCATTTCCTCGAAGGTCCTTTGTATAAGCTAAGGCACTTTAATTTGTTAATACGTAAATTATTTATTTGAAATCCTAAAATTTGAAGATTATTATGGAATATCAGAGTTATTAAGGATAACCATTTAAGGATTAAGTGTTTGATTCATTAAATTTCAGATGCATACCAGAGCACTTTGCTTTCATCCTACTGGAAACTTATAAAGCAGGGCATTACACATTAATACATTCCTTGTTGATATATTACTTTTAAATTTTATTTTGCTCTTATACTTATCTCTACGACATCCACTTCTTTTTCTATTTTGAAGTATTTCTTTACTCAATGAAATATTCAAATTTTACATAATTTTTTTTATTAATAGTGTTTCAGAATAGATATCATATTTTAGTTGGATATATACCAAGATAAGAGGTGATACATAATGTCCACTTGCCATTTCGTGTAATCTCAAGTATTTTTCTTACGGCAATTGCTGGTATCTAATGTTAATTAAAAGCCGCAATGTTTGGATAAGTATCATAGATATCAAATGATAGTTGTCACTTGTCAAGTGGGGCTTAAAAGCTCTTCACTTTTTGTACTTATAAACATAATCTCTTCACCGACTAGAGCTGTGATGGAGTGATAAGTATTCATTCATCCTTAATCAAGGTTTTAAGTTTGAGTTTGGATATGAAGTTGCGCTTTACCTCAATGGTGAGATTTTTCTATGCAAATTTGAATTAATCAAGCTTCAATATGAATATCGAATACCGAATAAAAAACCACTAACACTCCATTAGTTAGTTGATGTTACAATTGCAGTTCAGACTGTTTGACTATAAATTGACATTATTATACCATCTCCATATCTCCAATCCCCCCAGTTCACTTTAATTAAAAATGTACGTGCAAAATGAGTAATTAAATTGAAAAACTACTTCCATCCTGAATTAACAATTTTTCTAGCTTAAACTATTTTAAATATATAATTTAAAAACTATAATTGTTTTCTTCTGTGAAGAATGCACAAAATTTAAAACAAGTCAAACAATATAATCCATGTTTATTTTATAGTGATAAATTATTAAGCTATATTTTCTAATGAGCATTTTGAAGTCCATAGTGCATTATCACATGATTTATGAGAGCAAAGTAATAATCTTAAAAGTTGAGTATTTATGTAAAATTTAAAATAAATTTTATCATAATATAATATTTATTTAATTATATTTCATCAATTATTTTACTTTTATTCGAATTGTATATTAATTTGTATAATATATAACATTTGTTTGTAATTTATATTATTTAACAATTTAGAATAAAAAGTAATTTTATATTACATAAAGTTTTTTTTTGTTTTTTGAAAAGAATATGAATTATACAAGGTGATTATTTGTAAAAAGAAGAAAGGATTTATTTTATGAAATAAAAGATATAAATGAAATAAAAATAATAATATAATATTAAAGAGAATGAATTTTTTTTTGCAAAAATAAAATTGAATTGAAATAAGTTATTTTCAAATATAAAAAAATTCTTATATTTAGAGATGAGAATGGAGAATTAGGTTGAAAATTGGTTATTACAGTAGTTGCCAAAAAAGCAGCAAATGAACCATCTGATATGACATGGATTAGCACCATTATTTCACATACCGGCAATGCCACACATAATTACTCCTTTTAAAAAAATGTGATTTTATAATAATTTAATTTTTCTTATTCTTAATAAATAATTTATAATCATATAAATATTTAAAAATTATTTGAAATCACTAATTTTAGTTTATTTATTTTTAAAAATATCGTATCAAATCAAATGGTATCAGGCTAAATAAGATGAAATGAGTATAATTTAACTAACGGAGGTACGTATTTTTAATTGACTTTGGGATTTTGTGTTTGCTCCATTGAGAATTGTAGGTCTGTCACTATCCACCACATAATGTCATTATTATTTCGGATCCCATCAATATTAACTTATAATCTCTTAAAAAAAATTTCTAAATTTATTGAAAATTTACTTTTCCAAAAGATAAGGCAATTATCATAAGAACAACACAATCAATTTCATAACCATGATCATTATATTATTTTCACAAAATGCAAAGCATCAATCTGCCATTACATGAAAAATAAAAGACATTATATTCCAACCGTCCATGTACTAAAATAACCAAAAAGAAGTGCTTCGACATTAACCATAAAAGATAAGAAACTTTAGACGAGAATCTAGTTATTTTATTGTTTGTCGTTTGTCTTTCCACATAAGGAAGATAATTCTTAGTTCAATGTTGACTCACAAAAAAGATTATATTAACTCATGTATATATGTCATTTGGCCTCCATATCCACTTTGCTATTTTTAAATCTTCATTTCCTCGTCTTTCTTTGATGTCCTCAAGCACCATGAAGACAACAAAATGGCTTCATCATAGGATCTTTTATTTTAAAAAGGTACTGGGCGGACAATTCTCCTCTGATCCCTTCAAGCTAGCTTTTTTTGGGGTGTGAGTTAGGTTCAAGACTTGACTTTACGATCTAATGATAATTGATTAAGATACAATTTTTTTTTTATTCATATTAATAGTAAATCCCTTATTTAAAAAAAATTGAGATATAAAAATCATGAAAAGGTCCCCTATGACCAAGAGACTCTTCGTCATTTGTCTATTTCAATTCGCTTTGCTATATGCGGAGCGGCGATTCGAATATAAAGAATAGATTTTAAAAAAATGCAAAGAACAATATGACAAGAAAAACTTTTAAGGCACACGCATACCTTTTGTCTTTTGTCTTAAAGTTATAAACATTAATGTAATATGAATTACATTTTGCTTATTATATATTAGAGCAACAAGTTGGGACAGCACTTAATTACTCCATGTATTTTCATGTGCTTCTTGGTTCATATTTGAAAAAGGAGAAAAAGAAAATGATGCAAATGTGAAAATTAAGATTTGGTAGTTGGCCAAACTTA
>JBCEWC010013332.1:0-15146 GCA_038996855.1 Solanum aculeatissimum
TGCACTAAGTATGCGGGCATGCAATGCATATGAACATGAACCTACAAAACAAGTTAGATGACAAGGGCACATATATATAGAAGGGGAATATAGGAAAGAATAGTATATCAATATGCCATGAAGTCCATGACGCATGAAGTATCATAATGCTCATAGTAAAGGGGATGAGACTTAACCAACATCACAATCCATGCGAGCCAATATATGAACTTCTGATGTCAAGCACCTGCATCGAGATTAGGGTGACTACTTGCCAAGGGTAGTCACTCCACACCTTATGACCCGATCTTTTCAGTGTGATGGCCACCTTAGTTATAACCCTATCTTGTCAGAAGAATTTTAAAATCATATCATATCAAAATACCTATGTTAGCACATAGTTTAAGAGAAAGGAGTGGGACCCTTGGGGATAGCCCACTTACTACTCTAATCCCATTCAGTGCTCGATCGTCATCCCATAAGAATATATATTCATATACATGCTTTTAAATGAAGGATAAGTACTTTAAAATCAATGCAATTCAAGGTTGGGCTAAAAACCAAAACATAATTCAAGTCTTTTCATATTTAGGCTGAAAAGCAACACAAGAGCTCAAAATGCAAGGGCCAATGCATAGGTGTAGCTCAATCAAATCATATCATATTGGTGTAAACACCCATAATTGTTTAAAGAGCCAAATCATAGACATCATGTGATCACATTCTAGTCATATCCCATCTTGTACAAAAATCAAGTCAAGTCAAGTCAAGGTGGGGCTGAGCCCATACAAGAGTTTCATCAAAATCAAGTTTCAAGTATGCATATGTCATGAATGATGATGAGAATAGTAGGGGAAATTATAATTCATTATTTAAACTCATAATAGGAAGAATCCATGTATAATTGAAAGTGAAATCAACAATTGAAACTCAATTAACATTACCCATGCAGTCTTAAAGTTTAAAGGGACATGCATAATTGAACCTTCATAAATCCAAAGGAATTCAAAAAATTATGTCATAATTCACTTTAAAATCAACAATTAAATATAGCCCATACTTCAATTTAATTAAACCATTCATATATTTAAAGATCCAACTTCAAAGTAAGCATAATTTCATAAAATCAATTGAAGAAATTTATTTGGGGCTTCATGGTTGAATGGAGCCAAGAATAAATTTCCACATATCTTGATAATCAAGAAGATTAGAGAGAAGAACGTCGAAGAAATTGAATTGAGAAGAAGAAAGTCCTCCTTAAATCCCCAATTGAATCTTCAACCTCAACACTAGTAGAGAGTATTTTAAGATTTGAATTTGAATGATGAATGAGAGTAAGTGAGAGTGTATAATCTGAACACAACTTGGACTTTTAACCCAAAGCTCTCACGGTTGTTTTCATGGGTTATGAGGCTCACTGTCTCGGCCTAGGCAATCCCTACAAAAATGGGCATAACGTCTTGCTACGAACTCAAAATTGAGTGAAACCAGTTTTGATGGAAAGCTAATGTAAAGGGGTTAAATTTTATATGTAATGGGCCACCCAATGTTTCCTTTTCTAAGAGATATGACCAGTTAAAATTGACCGTTCCAATGATTCATGTGAGATTCTATACTTAGAAAACATTTCACACCAACACTTTGTTGGCCACCTTCACGGGTCGTGTGATGGCTCACGGACCATCCAATGGTCTGTGTGGCTTTCCTTGGTAATGAACTAGTCATGTCGTACACGATCAGTAGCCCCATGAGCCGTCCAAGGCTCCACGGGCCATTTGGCCTCTTGTCAACATAATGCAAGCTTCTGGAATGGTAATTTCATACTTAGAACCATCCCTAGGGTCAAGGACATCCCGTAACACCTTACCATGCCTCTTTAGAGGTCACAAAAACCATTTTACTGACCATGAAGTTGCACATGGTCCGTGAATTACACTATGGGAGTGTGCCTTAGCCAAATTTCTAGAAAAGGATCCCTATGTAGACAGTACCACCAAAAATGTCAAAACGTCTTCATCCAAACTCCGAATCAAGTGAAACCAAGTGTAGTAGAAAAATAACTCAAAGAGATTCTATTTGATAGGTCATGCCCCACCTAGTTCCACTTGTTCTAAGATTTATGACCATTTAAAGTCAGTACTTCCACAAGACATCATGTAAAACTTAACCAATGCGATTTATTTGAATACGACCATCAAGAGATACTCATGAAGATCATTTACCAACCATGGTTGGTTCAAATCAGAGCTTAATAAACTTCACAAGGTTCTAAAAAATTCTAGGTTGTTATACTAAAACATGCATGGTAACTTCTAATAACTTTCCTGAGTGATTCTTGCTGCACTTCTATAAGTAGGAGTAGAGACTCGCTAGTACCATCTCTCTGAACCATCTCACTTTATCTTCTCGAGGCCATTAGACAATCCCTTATTTTATTCCCTATAATACCACACTTATAGAAACCCCCTTACGGGTCATACTTTCCTCTTGGCGATGCCTATTACATTCTTCAAAAAGGGGAAAGTGGCGTTCTTTTCTTGTTGAACTTGGGCATCGAAGCATTAGTAGAAGATGAAGCACCAAAGTCCAGGCCTTCTTAGCTTCCCTTTTACCCTCCTCATCATTGAGGCCTAGTAAAAGAATCCTGCTTGGATTGAACTAAAAAAATCATAGACGGAGCCAACAACCAAATGGCACTACGAAACTCTACATTAGATATGTTGGAAATGGGTGGATGATTGAATGGGGAAGGAAGGTTACCATCTTTGCCACCTTTTTTATTAGTTTGAGACATATTCTAAACTGCAAAGTGCATATATTAGAATGATACCTCATAAAGTTTAGTTCTATCGCATGACATAGATCGTGAAATAAGTGAAAGTTTTCTAAATTCCTCATAGCCTCCTATTCATAAATGTGGCGTGCTTCACACCGATGAATAAATCTCTACTGAAGCCGACATGTTGGACTCCATAGTATAATTCCAAATCTTTTGATCTAATACCATATTTTTCATGACCCAAGCTAGGCCCTAGGTGTGATGTGATGATTAGGATTCTCGAAGAAACCCCAAATAAGCCTCTTAGTATGTCAAACATACATAAGGTAGTGAAATAAACAACAACAATGTGGAATTACACTTGAAGAATTAGAACATAGTACAATAAAGGAAGTATATACACAACATAGACTCCATACAATATCCAACATGTCTCTAAGTGATGTGGCATAGGCAAGGGCTATGGACATGTTCCTAGCTCACCTTCAACAAAAGTAGTGAATGAAATAGTCTCAAGTTTGCAACACAAGCTAAAGTATTAGAGGTAAGATAGTCTAGGATCACCCCTGAAGCACGAGGACTCATCTTCAAGCCAAATCACCAACTAGACAAGGGAATAAAATAAAGTGTTTGTCCCTATATTATGGCATAATATATGCAAAGAAGTATGTCCTAGTATGTTTGAATGTACTAAGTAATAGGAAATGCAATGAAATAGAAATCTTGTTGTGCAATGACCAATTTAAAATAGCATGATAGGAAGGATATTGAAAACATAAGTAAACATGAGACGATCAAAGCACAACTAAATCATATGTGTGTCATATAAAAGTAAGGGCTATAAATAGTCATGTAAAACACCATAGAGAATTATACATATATGGGATATAACCATAACCAACAATAAGACCATGTATGCAACAATATGGAATCTTAATTTCTTCTTGTACAATGGGAAAAAAGGGATTTTATTGCCAAGGTAGAATTCTATCTTGCTAAGCGAATAATCATGAACTATGTGGATCTAATAGCAAACCAAAAAATCCAATGGTGGCATATAGTAATGGGACATAGAGATTGCTACCAAGGACCTTTTGGATTGAGTTCCCACCTCAAAGCCTCATTTGGTGCTAGGTGAAGTCTCACAAAATACTTGTCATAAAGTCATGCTTATCATAGATTCAAAAGTCTTGTAACAATTCATAGTTCATGATTTCCATAAGCTTGTTATGTAGGAAAGACAATTCAAATCAACCAATCCAATGCATAAAATCTTATTAATAGTAGCTCATTTTCATGTAATTCTTGTGATGCAGACGTAGGCCTTTCATCATTACATATCTTAGTTCATTAGGATCTTGGGTCACCAAATTTATGACTTGCTTGAACACTTTTAGTTTTTCATATTCATGAGTTGTTATAAAAAGTAGGGTAAAAGTATGAGTTCACAATTAATTGGCTTGCAATCATGTAATCGAAGTAAATTTAGGCATAATCATATGAATTAAGACCAATTGAGTCAAAATAAGAAGAACCCATAAATAATTTCATGAATCCTAAAGAGTGTTTGAGGGATTTCACTTGTAAATCATAGAATTCTTACAATTTATACATAATTAGGCAAAAATTTATAATATAAATCATAGTTCATGCAATCAGAATTTAGATCATGGAAACCCTTACCTTGGGTGGAAGGGGCTCATGGATAAATACCTACATACGTTGAGTAGAAATCTAGCTTGAACCTTTATTTTAAGGGTAGAACTTGCAGGAACCCTAGCTTCCCTTTCTTGAGCTTAAGAGAAAATTAGAGAAGAAAACTTAGGTGATTTTTTGAGAAATTAGGGAAATAATTTGGTTTGGGGGTGAAGTAATAGAACAAAAATGGTTATGGGTAGTTTAATAGGGCAGAAATGACATAGTTTAGGGATTAGGAGTGTCAAAATAATCAAAATTACCCTTTATTAAAATTTGCTGGAGTGAACCACGAGAAAGGTCTATAGGTCGTTGACTCCTCTACGACACATACACGTTTTGTGGAAAGTATACCTGAAATTGTGACCTCTGAAGTTGCCTTTATGGAATCCTTTTTATGGCCCTTAATTTCATATATGAGTCATAAAACACCCCTCATACAAAGAATCCATACTTAGCCAAGTTTACACCTTCCACTGCCTCACTTACAAACCCGTTGTATGATCTATCATTTGATCTATGACCCATAAAGGGTCTCATCTTATTACCTTGAACCAAGATTTGAAACTTGAAATTTTGGGTGACAACCACAAGACCGGACCATAACCCATATTCCATTCTATGAGTCATAAATGACCCTTCGTACAAGACCTCAAGAACCTCTGAAATTGTCTAAGTGTTACTAAGTTCTACGAACCCAGTCCACAACTTGTAAAACCTTATACGACTCATATATTGCTTTTGTCCTATTGAACATCATTTTCATACCTTTTGAATCTCAATCACGATCTCTTTATATGAGTGGTAAATTAAGCCATGATCCATACAAGACCTTTCTTAAAACACCTAAATTTTCTAGAAATTTCCTAAGTCTGAGGTTATTTACAAACCCCTATCTATGGCCCATATAACCATGTATGAGTTATAGACTGACTCATAGTCCCTTGCATTACTCCAATTCCAAAATTTTCTTTCTTGTTCTGACTTTCTAACATGCTGGGTATTACAACTATCTATTCCAATTCGAACTTACTGGATGCCAACTTGGTCTTTTGACTTTGTATGTCAGTAAATTAGTCCTCACAAGCTTGTACTCAAAGACCATATAGAACCTTACATCAAAGTCTTATCACCCTGCCCGCTTGGGTTTAAGTAAGGAAAGAGCTTGTAGCCACATTCTTGTCTTGCTAATAACCTTGAGACTGGCAAAGACTATTCTCTAGCTGATGGTGAAGGAAATGAGAGGCAACTAATTCTTTCCTTGTAGAGGATTTAAACCAGACAATGATGGCTCCATTGCTTTATATCTTTCTTTTCATTGTCTTTTATTTTTCTTAATACAGATAGTTTACATCTTCATATATATGTCTACTTTATTGAGCCTCTTTGTGAGATATTTATGAAATTGTTACACCATTCATGTGAATCAAAACTTTATCGACAAGAAATTTTGCTATCTTAGGACCATTATAATTATGACCACCATTCATTGGTTCTTCGATTATTGTCTCCCTTTTCATCAGGTCACCAACTTCCTTAACCTTTTGGCACTAGCAAGTGTTAACCCCCATACATTATTTTATGACTTTGCAAAAACTTGTGTTTTTGGTAAATAGTTTCTTCAGCCTAACACTGCAACCCTTTTTGTGAGGAGGCATCCTTTCTCCCGAAGTTATAAAGCTATTTTGTTGAGTTTCTTTGAGAGATTTATCTCACGCCCCAACTTATTTTCTACCTACTCACCTATGTCAGTTTCAAGTGTAGGTACCCTCTTTCTTAAAGTAGTTTGACCTTTTCCTAAGAATATAACATGGGTTACTTCAGCATCATACCGTATACTATTTCAACATTGTCTCAAGGCATTTTCTCTACCCTTTCTTACCATGAAAAAGTGGGGACACCTTACATTATTAAACTGATAACCATATTTTGCTAACCTAGCCTCCTCCGTCCCTTAGGACTAACAAGGGGTAGTATAGAAATATTCACTTGTTGTCCATCGACTATACCTTTCGACCAAATCTTATGCCTTGATTCATCCTCCATGGATGAACCTTGTGGAGGAACCCTTAGATTCTTGGGGCATCAGATTCTTACCAATATTAGCATTACTTAAGCTGACATTCTTGATTTTGCTTCGTACACCACCACTCACACGAAGGCTTCTCTCTAAGGTAGAATTATCCATTGCCAATGTATTCTTACATCCCACAACTTCAGCAGATCGCTTAGCCCTATTCATCTTCAGTGAAAGAGCACTCGATCAATGAGATAGTACATACTTTTTCAAAGGTGTTTGCTTCTAGGCAAACCTCCTGCTTTTTTATCATGCATACCTCTTTTATCATCGAGCAATCATTTAGGGGCCTTAGCTGGTGATCCGAGCTATTTCTCTCTTGACAATGAAGCTTATCCCTCTTCATCTCACTAACCAACCTTGACCCTATTATTTTTAGTTTATATCTAGTATTCAGAGTTTGCCTTGATTTGGTACCTCTCTTGTAAATCACATTGAAATAGTGTTTTACCCTAAATGTCTGGTCAACTACCACACCTCAACTCATTTCCGGGAGAACCAACCAGTTCTAGTTTTGAGTGGCATTTCACCCCTAACCACAACTTATCCACTAATATTTCAAAAGTAGTCAATTCAAATCTTAATTTAGTATCATCTGAGCTTCATCCTGGTCATGGATAGATCATCCAGGTTCAAGACCATAAGTAGTGAAAATTTTCCTATGAAGAATCGCCCTCGCTACGGCTTTGGTGGGTTCCCTTAACCAAGCCACTATCTCTGAGTCGCTGACTCATTCTTCAATAGGTATACGGTTAGAGCCCTGGCTCTTCCCACTACTTGGGAGCTTATGGTTTCACATTTGTTGCCAAGCTAGATCTTTTTCTTTGCCTTCCAAGATAATGTGTATAAATAGAAAGATAGCCAATATTATTGGGTCGCCAAGAGTTTTATGTAAAAAGGACCAAGAAGATCCCATCTATCAAGAGAAGGAAGAGGAGTAGGAGCTAGCTTTATGGGCGAAATCAAATGATTACAAGATAAACAATGAGACAAAGGAGAATTATTATTTTTTTCAAAAATTTAATTGAGATGTGAAAGAATCCATAATTCCAATCGTGTATTCTCTAACCCCCGAAATTAGCCTAATTAGATTTCATTTTCATTTTTGTCAATTTCTTAACTTTGCGGGAAATGACACAAAATGCACGTTGGTGGAAAAATATGGGTACATCTATTTGTAGACAAATCAGTTACGTTAAAACCCATAAAAACATAAATGGGTTCAGGAAAAAGATCACTTGAATATTGGTTAGCTGTTCTTAAACCAGCGTGATTCTTTCATGTAATGAGTGGAGTAAAAAAATATAGCCAAAGGGGCTATTTCACTAACAACATCTAAAATGCCTTTACAAACTCAATTCATTATATCATAAAGTAATAGAAAGAATATGGAAAGCACTCTTAGATATCAAATAAAACTACATGTTTCCTTTTCTTTGTCAGAATTTGTTTTCTTTGTCCGTTGCTTTGCAATAACCCTTATAGATAATATCTATGAACTTGATCCCCAATCTATGTTTCATTTTGGGACACAAATCTTGAGAACTATTTAGGAAATTTTTACAAAGTCAATTCTGAGTATTCTGATGCGACTCCCATTATTCCATTTTAAACTACCAAAATTTGCCCATCTCTAAATTTTGTATTTTTAATGTCAAAATGACCATTTGATGTTGTGATTCTATTTTGATAGTGTCGCAGTGTTCCAAGGCTGTTTGAAAGGAAAAGGCTCCAATAGAGTGATTTAGAGCATGAGTGTTCAACTTATCGATAGGCTATGACTTACCTCCTTTTAGATTGAGTTTGATTACATAAATGTATGTGAATATTCATGAATTTGGAGTAGAGAACTAGTTTAATATTTTTTTTTCTAGAATCCATGTTGTAGGTCGTATCAAAGTAGGGTGAGTACTTGAATTGTTGTCTTTGATCATCCCAACCTCGTGCCTTGGTTTATACTTGATTTTGTACTATATTGGAGCATTTTTGGACTTATTCTAGGTTTAGACTAGTGATTTTCATAGACTTGTAATATTCTGAAGCTGACATGCCTTGATTTTTCTATTCCAGCATCATACCGAATGGCTTAGCTGAGATGAGCCTTGGATAGGTAGTAACTTCCTTAGATTCCCTTATATCCATAATCGTCGTATTCTTCTGCTTGCTCATTTTCATCTGCAATATTGGGTTTGTGTGATGAATACAACTAATTACATTTGCATTTTTGGACTTGCAAGGAGATTTAGGGACTACAGATAACTCTATATGGAGATATTGTTACATCATTGGATATGGGAAAATTCCTAACAATTACTTAAGACTTAATATCATTGGAAAGACACTAGCCGGAGGTTTTTATCCGTAGTTTGAGGTTGGGGCTTTTTTCTTCTTAATTTTGACAACCTATTCCTATATGGAGTAAACCTGCAGAGTTCAATTTTATTGATGACATCACTATACTTATTAGGGAGGCGACATCTACAGGTTAAGGTTCGAGCTCTGTGCTAACCCTTGCAGAGTTTCATTTTAGTAGAGTTACTTATACAGGGAGGTGATATTCACAGTTTGAGGTCTAGGCTCTGTACCTTTACCTTCAGAGCTCAAGTTTATAGATATTATTAAGAATGAATTATTGGTTCTATCTTATATTGCGCATTCCTAGTATAGCTTTTCTATGTAGTTTTCGGGCTTATAAGGCTCTGTTCAGATTTTTACTTTACCCTGCACATGAGTGTAACTTCTAGCCTTATGGGGTTTCAGTAGGCTTTAGTTATCTTGGGTCTTACTTTTTCTTTTACACTTGTGCACATACCTTTACTATTTTCTCTTCTTCCTCTGTTTGTTGTCTATTCTAGCATTTCCCATCACTTTTGATTTTCCTACTCAGTGGACCTATGATCCGTGATGGGTATCTATTTCTTGGTACTCATACTAAACTCTTTACTTGATTTTGTGATACCGATATGAACACCAATTACCATGTTTAAGCCTGTAGCAGCCAACTTTTAGAGATATAATGAATTCCTCCTAGAACTTGGATGTCATAAGTATAGAGCCACTAAATATGCGTACAAGTCCCAAAAGTAGACAAGTAATATATATCTCTAAAATTGAGCTGTCTCAATAACAAAAGATGAGCCACAAAAATATAGAAGAAGATGGCAATGATCCAAAACATTGTGTGCTCATCCTTGCATTTGAAAGTTGGCTGCTACAGGCTCAAATGTCAACAGTGGTAACTAGTTCTTGGACCTTTATCATGAAATCAGATGCAAAATATAGTATGAGTATGAAGAAATAGGTATCCAGTAGGCATCATAGGCTGACTTAGATGGAAAAGTAAAAGAAATAGGAAATATTATAATAGAACACAAAGAGAGGTCAAAAATAGAAAAATAGTAAAGGTATGGAAACAAACATAAAAGAAAAAGCAAGACCTAAGATAACAAAATCCAACTAAGCTCCCATAAACCCAGAATGTACATTTTTGTATAGGGTAGAGTAAAAACTTGAATGAAATCCCACAAGCTCGGCAAATACATAGAAAATCTATATTTGAAATCTAGAATATGAGATAAAGTCAATAATCCTTCTTGATATTTTTTATCAAACCAAGCTCTAAAGGGGAAGGTACAAAGCATGGACCCCAAATGTTTCTCCCTTTAGTGTATTTCTAATGATATTAAGTCTGAAGTAAGCTGTTGTGAATTTTCCCTCATCCAATGATATCTCAATATCGTCTTAGAATATTTTTTGTATTCCCTAAATCTCCCCCTGAGTCAAAAAACCCAATCATAACTAGTCACATTTGCTACGTGAGCCCAAAATCATAGCTAGATATGTCCAAGTAGAAGAATATCAGGATTATGGAAAAAGCTAAGTTATTGCCTAGATAAGACTCATCTCCATAAGGTCTAAGTCTACTATGCCATTCTACCAGTCTACAGGGGCCTAAGCCATCCAATACGACATCTAAATGTGAAAAATAAGGCCTATTAGCTCTAGAATATCGCAAGTCTATGATAATCACTAGACTAAGGGCAAACATGCTAATGTAGCACAAAATCAAGTATAAACCAAGTAACATGGTATGGATGATCAAAAATCGCAATTTAAATACCTACCATATTGGGATACAACTTAAAAGATGGGTTTTAGAAAAAAATAACATACTCAACTAGTTCCCCTGTCACGACCTGGATAGGGGGCCTAGATGTGACATGACGAAGGAGAACTCAAAAGTTCTCGATCAAGCCATCATAGCATCATCACACACACCATCGGTTCAGAAGTGCGGAAAAGTAAATGTATAACATATAATTCTAGGAGAAACGGGGCTTTAGACTCAAGCTATGGGGATTTTGTCGGGAATGGGATGAGCATGAATCACATAGCACATAGCAAGTATTTCTAAGGGGCGAGTAATTAGGACTCAAGCTATAGGGGCATACCGGGTTAGGGGACTTTTCAATTAAGCACATTCCCGACATTCACAATCCCATAAACATATCATAAGCATAATCGAAACATCACTTCCATTAACAAATCCCAATAGTCATAATATCTCAATAAAGCATAATACAACCATCAAGAGTTTAGTGTGTCTAACATAGCCTCTAAATAAGAAAGAGCGGGGCCTCGACATAGTTTGGGACTCACCCTCAATATATGAAAGAAGGAAAATAAACAAATACAAGGAAGATAGAGGGTGGCTATTGCCCTTGAACAAAAGAGCTCACCACAATCTAATAACACCAAGGATATCACTCGTCATCCACCGAAGATAGAAGTCGCCACCAGTCCCTACATGGTTAGAACATGTAGACAAAGAGTATGGGTTAGCACAAAATATGTACTAAGTATGCGGGCATGCAATGCATATGTCTATATAGTATGACCAAATGATATGACAAGGGGGCAAGTGATACGAAAGGAATGCACGTAGCCAAAGGGAGTACATTATAAAAATATGTCATGCCATTATGTATGAAATGCAACATAGAATCATATTATAGCTGGGATGTTGCCTCAACCTACACCGGAGGAGACCCGAGTGAGCTACTACTTGGTTTGGAACTACTTGCCAGGTAGGTCCCTAATCACCCTTCAACAAGGGGAAATAAACAAGTCATCCTATATAGGGAGAAATCCCATGTTGGCACATAGTTTGATGGAAAGGAGCATGGACCCTTGGAGCTAGTCCACCCCGACTCCAATCCCTCGGTACTAAGCCTCATCCCACGGGAATTCATATATATATATATATATATATATATATCCATGCAAGCTTTTCAAAATGCAGAGTTGATATTCTTTTCAAAACCATGCATAATTAGCCAAAACAAAACATGATCAAATCCATATTCATACTTAGGCTAAAAAGCCCACAAGAATTTCCAAAATCTTTCCATATCAATGCAATAAGAGTAGCTCATCTACAAAGTTTATCATATCAAGCCTTTAAAACATATCAAAGTGGTGCAAGCACCTAAAATGCTCATAGAGCCATAACAAGAGACTATGTGATCACAAGCCTTAACATATCATATCATAACAAGAAGGCCATGCCCTTAACAAGAGTTTCATCATAACCAATCTTCAATGCATATGCCATGAATGAGGACTCAAGTGCATGGGTAATGGAGGATTCAAACTTTAAACCATAATTCAATACATAATTCAACATAATTCATGATAAAATCCCAACTCAAAACATAATGCAAATTACCCATGCATATTAAACTATTAAGGGGACAAGCACATTGATCCTTCAAGAAGTTCCATGTATTTCATAAAATTCAAATTCAAATCATCATTAAATCACCTAATTTCTATAGACCACAATTCAATGCAATAAAATACATTAAAAATAAAAGAACCCATAATTAAAGAAAGATTAAATTCATAAATTAAAGAGGAGGGTTCTTCGGTCTTCACGGATGAAAGGGAATCCATGAATCAAACTCACATACCTTGAGTTTAATCAAGAGAATTGGATGGAATTGCAAGAAAGATTAATATCCCCAAATTTCTTCAAGCTTTCATCAATGGAGGTCAAGGGAATTGAGAGAATTTTGGAGAGACTTTAGGAGTGTTAGAATGGATGAAAATGTATTAAGGTTTGATTTAGGGATTTTTGGAGACCTTAGAAAACCTAAAAGGGGCATAGGATCTAATAAAATTATGAATTAACCATTAATGAAACATACTAGATCACTGAAGACAGTGTCACATGGAAGGCACATAGTTCCCATTCACTGGTCCACGGGCCGTGTACCAGCTCGTGAGGCTTCACTTGGCCTCGACTTTGACTTGAACTCTCGGGGGACTTTCTAGATCCCTTCACGAGGGGCCTCATGGACCATATAGCTGTACACAGACTGTGTACTGGTCTGTGGAGCATCACTTGGTCTGGATTCCAGCCCCGAACCCTGGCCAACATTCTGGATCACTTCACGGGACCCCTCACGAGCCGTGAAGGGTCACACAGATCATGAGGTGGTCCGTAGGACCATACTTGATCCATGGCTTGGGCCCCAGTCTCCAGGTGTACACTGGACCAACCCACGAGCACCCATACAAACCATAGACCACCAAACGGTCCGTTGTCCCATCCTTACGCCAATTCCAGAACCTTGTTCCCAGCGTACTTCCAATTGCAGGTAGTTTCACTGCAAGGGCCATAATTGTCACATACGAACTCTAAATTGAGTGAAAATAGTTCTGTTGCGAAGATAATTAAAAGAGATTCGATTTGATATATAGAAGCCCACACATTTCATCTCGTAAAAAGAGATATGACATTTCAGACTACACTACCCAATCAGCCTTACAATCTCACCAATGACCCTTTTTGAATCCGGCCACTTAAATACAACCCATGGCTACCAAAATTCAATCACGACCAGTTTAACACTAACCTTGATCAACCCTTATGAAGTTTGAAAATTTTTGGATCGTTACATTATCTCTCCCTTGG
Organism: Solanum aculeatissimum; assembly: GCA_038996855.1. Classification (NCBI taxonomy): domain Eukaryota; kingdom Viridiplantae; phylum Streptophyta; class Magnoliopsida; order Solanales; family Solanaceae; genus Solanum; species Solanum aculeatissimum. The sequence continues at coordinate 13,510 of JBCEWC010013332.1, forward strand.
GAACGTTCGTCCTTGAATGAGCTAAACTACGGCTTGAGGACAACAATCAAAACAAGAGACACTTTAACCACAACTCATATTGGACCATGCATCATTTCAAAATTCTTTCAAAACTTATGTCAAAACTATACCTAAAATATTTTCGTGTTCGTGTATGCATGAAATATCATGAAACTCAAGAATTTAAAGAATTGGAACCATAAAAGGATAGAATTTAGTACCTTAGGCTTGAGTAGATTGGAAGAGATAGGGATATCCCTCCATCATGTCCAATTCCGCTTCCCATAATGCACTCTCCACGTCTTGGTTCCTCAAAAATACCTTGACCAAAGCTAAATCCTTGTTGCGAAGCCACTTTACTTGCCTATCCAAAATTTCAACCGATACGTCTTCATAGGTAAGATTCTACTCAACCGTCATACCCTCTAAAGGTGTGATTGCTTTAGGATCACCAACCAACTTCCTCAACATAGACACATGGAATACCGAATGAATGGAGATCATTTCCAAAGGAAAATCCAACCTATAAGCCACATTGCCAACCCGTTCCACAATCTCATAAGGTTCAACATACCGGGGGTTAGCATGTATTTTTTTCCAAAATGCATGATGCCTTTCATGGGGGATACCTTCACATACACCGAATCACCAACATAGAATTTGAGATACCTCTTCCTAACATCCGACTAAGACTTTTGGCGACTTTGAGAATTTTTTAACCTTTCCCTAATTAACTTCACCTTTTCAATGGCCTCAACAACCAAGTCCGAGACTAACAAGGACGCCTCACCTACTTCAAACAAACCCAATGGAGATCTACATCTCCTACCATATAAATCCTCAAATAGAGCCATACCAATGCTAACATGAAAACAATTATTGTAGGAAAACTCGATGAGAGGTAGATGTTCATCCCAACTTCCTTTGAATTCCAACACGCAGGCCCTTAACATGTCTTCTAAGGTTTGAATTGTCCTTTCGAATTGTCCATCTGTTTGAGAATGAAATGCGGTGCTTAACTTGGCCTTAGTACATAGTCCCTTTTTGAAAAGACTTCCAAAAATGAGAAGTAAATTGAGTACCACGATCTGATATGATAGACCTTGACACATCATGCAATCTCACCAACTCCCGAATATACACCTTAACATACTCCTCAACACTATAGGTGGTCTTACCCGGTAAGAAGTGAGCCAACTTAGTCATTCTATCAACCACCACCTATATAGAATCGAATTGTATCTGAGTACGGGGTAACCCAACCACAAAGCCTATGTTCACATCTTCCCACTTCCAAGTAGGAATTTTAATATCTTGCGTCAAACCACCAATCCTTTGATGTCCCACTTTTACTTGTTGGAAATTAGGGCATTCTGACACAAACTTAGATATATCCCTCTTCATACCATTCCACCAATACAACTCTCTCAAATCTCAGTGCATTTTTGTAACAACCTGAAATTTTTTGAAATCTATTTATGGTTTGTATTCTGGGATGTACTACAGGCCATAGTTGAGCTTTGGTGGCCACGAGTTGAGTTTAAGTGGCCGAATACAAATTAGGCTAGTTGGTGGCCTAGAGGGACAGTTTCGGCAGTGTACTTCAAATAGTCATAACTTTTTATGTGGGATGAACC
>JBCEWC010013333.1:0-15146 GCA_038996855.1 Solanum aculeatissimum
AATTTGCATGCTAATTATTCAAAATTGTTTAAAATTAAGAGTTCGACGTTTAATTCGTACTGTGGAGGGTAAAAATTAGGTGTCAACAGTGGAAACCATGAAGAACTAACTAGGTAAAATCAGATAATTTGTGATTCTTAGAAGGTGTGTATGATTGTATTAGTTATTTCTCTTCACTTTAATTGTATTTTAACGGAAGACTAATAAAATCTTACCAAGTGGTCTCCAACCCCACCGGGACAGCTTAGCCTCTTGCCGAACTCGTTACAGACCCCTCGGTATAATTATTCAAGAAAGTTGGTCCTGAGCCACAGGCAACACCAAGAACCGTAGGTTAACACCCATGAAAAACTATCAAAAATGTCTATTTCTTGTTCTTTGGCCTATAAAATTCTACCAGGTGATCTCAAACTTCGTCAAGCCAACTGGGACTCTTTCCGGGCTAGTTACGGACCCCTCGATATAATTTTTTGGGAAAGTTGTCCCTGAACCCCAGGCAGCGCTAGGAACCGTAGGTTAACACCTACAAAAAAATTGTCAAAATCATTTGTTTCCTATTCCTTGGACCATAAAATCCTACCAGACGATCTCCAACCATGCCGGCCACCCGAGCCTCTTGTCAGGCTCATTATGGACCCCTCTGTATAATATTTCAAGAAAGTTGGCCCCGAGCCTGGGGCAGCGCCAGGAACGGTGGGCTAACACCTAAGAAAAACTATCAAAATCGTCTATTTCCTATTCCTTGACTAATAAAATCCTAACAGGCGATCTTCAACCTCGTTGGGAAACCTGAGCCTCTTGCCAGGCTCGTTACGGACCCCTCCGTATAATTTTCAGAAAATTTGGCCCCGAGCCTCGGGCAACGCTAAGAACCATGGGCTAACACCTACGAAAACTACCAAAATCACTTGTTTCCTGTTCCTTGGCACATAAAATCCTATCAAGCAATCTCCAACCCCTCCGAGCAACCTGGGCTTCTTGTCGAGCTTATTACAGACCATTCAGTATAATTTTTCGAGAAAGTTGGCCTCGAGCCCTGGGCAGCGCCAAGAACCTTGGGCTGCGCTAGGAACCTTGGGCTAACACCCATGAAAAACTACCAAAATCGCATGTTTCCTGTTCCTTGGACCATAAAATACTACCATGCGATCTCCATTACCCATTAATTAGTTGTGTTGACTTATTTAAGGAACCCATCATATTTATTTTTGGTATTGAGAATTTACAATCTACAATAATGACGATTTTAAATATTGTGTCTTAATCAATTTGGTAGAATGTGCCTTTTTATAAGGATTTCCTTCCATTAATTGTACAGTTGCCATAATTATGCTCTTGCTAATCAGTTTTACCTCTTTTGCAAAAAAAAATACCGATATACTAGTGTAAACATAAAAATGTTGGTAAGGTCATATAATTAGATTCTTAAAATGTATAGTTAAGTTGTTTACCCATTCAGTATTAATAGTTGTTAATTCAATATAGGTTGTATTATTTTTTATTCTAATGCTTTGAATCGAAAAAAAATGATAGATAGACACATTAATTTGACATTTAAGACAATAACTGTTATTGACATAATACATAAATGATAGATATTTTAACATGAGTTCAACAGGCAATTAAACATTTCAACTTTGAGGATCAACATCTAGGTACTTCAATTTTTTATCTTCATTTTGTCAGTTACACACTTCAAAATTTATACCCTTTTTAGATGATTATAGACACCTCCAAAATTTATGTGTCACGTCAACATAGGGTGTATATGAGACAAAGTGAAAATAAGTTAAGATGTCTAAATGTATGTGTTTTAAAGTTAAAGTATTTAATCATCAGATGAGACTAAGTTTTTAAAATATCTATGTACGTATTATGCTGTTGTTATTTCCATTAGAAATATTATAGTACCTACATGCATGGCTTCTTTTTATTAGGAGTGTGCATCAGTCGGTTCGATTCGGTTTTATACATTATCGGTTTGGTTTATCGATTTTCGATTTTTAAATATGCTAAATCAATAAAAAAAATTTATCAATTTTCGATTTATCGGTTTTAAGTTCTTACAGTTCGATTTTTGGTTTACCCGATAAGGATCATAATGAGAATTTGCATTAACAAAAGAAGATGTAGTACGAATGAGTAAAGACTAAATACTAAATACTAAAGTGGGTAACTAATCACTTAACTACTGTAAAGATTAAAATAGGTAAAGTACTACTATAGTGTCTTATTACTATTAAATTACTAATATTTAATATTTACAAAGGGGTAATATAGTAAATTATTATAATCTTATTGGATTATCGATTTACTCAATAACCCAATAGTAAAAACCGATATCGAACCGATAACTCAATAAATTTCTTTTTTTTAAAATCATTAAAAATTTGATAACCTAATAACCCAATAACAATAAATCAATAACGTTTTTATCGATTCAATTTTTGCACGCCCCTACTTATTATATTTAATCAAATAAATTTTAATATAGTGTGTTGCTCTAGTTGGATGTCAATTTTTCCAGAATCTTTTAATGACTTTTGTGCTCCTGTCTTATGCACTGGGTTTATTCAAAATTTAAAAACTTCAATTCTGATTCTCCCCAAGAAGGATTAAAAAGAACAAAACTTTGTGGTCCTAAATTCCATTCCATTTTAATGAAAATAAAAACAATTAGTATTTTGACACACATTTTACTTATATATATATATGGTTCCATTTAATATGTACAAATATAATTAAAAAAATTTGTAACAATCATTTTTCATTATAACTAACACTTTATTACAATGGTTTTTTTTTTTTAATGATTTTTCAAGGCACATTAAAAAGGGTCAAAATTGCCCCGTAAACTATACGAAATAGATCACTTATACTCTCTGTTACATTTGGGATAAATAATATCCATGTTGTTATTCCAAGGTACCACAAATGTCCTTACACCCTTATCTTTGTCATATGGCAGTCCACGTAGATATTCACGTGTCAATAAAAGGGTCAAAATTGCCCTCGAACTATTCGAAATAACTCAAATATACCCTTCGACTAGTTTGGGATCAAAACTACCCTTGTCGTCTATGTTTTGGACCACAAATGCCCTTATTTTATAAAAAGAATAGTGAAAAAAGAAATATATATATTATTTAAGTAAATTTTATATACATAATTTATTTTTAATTCTTAAAATATATAGTTTGGATAGATCACATGAAAATTTTAAGATGTCTTTTAATTTTGTTCATGAGTAATAGTTATTATCTATCATTCACATATTTTTCTGCTATGATAAATTATTTATAAAAAGAATAGTGAAAAAAGAAATATATATATTATTTAAGTAAATTTTATATATAAAATTTATTTTTAATTTTTAAAATATATAGTTTGGATAGATCACATGAAAATTTTAAGATGTCTTTTAATTTTGTTCACGGTGTAAGGGCATTTGTGGTCCAAAACATAGACGGGAAGGGTAGTTTTGATCCCAAAAATAGTCGAAGTGTACATTTAAGCTATGTCGAATAGTTTGAGGTTAATTTTGACCCTTTTATTGCCACGTGAATATCTATGTGGACTGTCATGTGGCAAAAATAACGATGTAAGGGCATTTGTGGTCCCTTGAAATAACGATAGGAATATTTTTTATCCCAAAATATAACAGGGGTATAAGTGATCTATTTCGCATAGTTTAAGAGTAATTCTGACCTTTTATGTTCTTCGCTATATCAATTACAAAGAAATTTGACTATATTAAATTTCGAACCTAAAAACTTAAGTTGTCACCAAGTACATTTAAATCATGTATCCATCTTTGCAAGTGATAAAGTACGCTCTCATCTCAATTTATCAACATAGTTAAAATTTCAAAAGTCAATCATATGTTTCTTGCACTAAAAATTTTTATATAAAATTTTAAATATTTTAAGTTGTTAAATTTAAAAAAAAAAAATTAAACTTTTTTATCTAAATCAACAATTATTCCCTCCGTCTCTTTCCTTTTTTAGTTCGTTCCCAAAAAAATGACATCTTACTAGAATTAGAAACAATTTAACTTTAAAATTCCCTTTTTACCCATAATGACATGATTTTTTACATAAATGTTTATAAATAATTTTAGACCATAAATTTTAACAGTCTTTCTTCTTTTCTTAAATATCATGTCAAATCAAATAATACCACATAAAATATAATAAAAAGGAATAAAAATTTAAAATTTAAATTTTTTGAAATTTTAACTAACGGAGACAAATGAGTTGACAAGTGATATAAATCGAAGGTAAATGGATAAGGATAGTAGTTGACAAGTGTCATACCCTATTGCCTTATACCAACATTTCAAAATCAACACTTTGATCCAAAATATTGTCCCTCCAAAACCACAAACTCCATTTTCCCTGTCTTCATCTCCTTATTCTTTTTTTTCAAACTCACTCCATCTCCAAAAAAATCTCTCTTTTTTTGCCTAATTCACTTGTACTTTGTACACTTATTTATTGTTTTTTTTTCCTCTGCTGCCATGGCAGTAGCAGAGTTTATTCCTTCTTCTTCTTCATTGAGTAGAAAGGCTGGTTGTCATTCATCACAACTTTCTTATGTTTCAACTCGGATTTCCCATCAACGTCGATTAAGCTTTAGGCCTTTACCAAGAAATCATAATTATCCTCAAATATGTTGCTCTGTTACTGCTAAGTATGTTCTTGATTTCTGTTACTTTCTCTGTCTCAATTTATGTGTCTACTTTCTTTTTTATGGTTTGTGCAACAAATAATGTCATATTTTCTTATTTAGAAATAATTTAATTTTAAATTTCTCGTTTTATGCATAAATACTTCCTCTGTCTCAAGTTAGATAATTATTTTAGAATTTAGACGCACATATATAGATAAAAATTTAAATATTTATAAGAAATATATTAGTCAAATGATATTTCTACTTAATTTATTTTTTTTTAAGAATTTTGTCAAACCTTACGATAATTAAAACGAAATGGAGGAAGTAACAATTCAGTTTTGAACTTCTTGTTTTAGGCATAAATGTATATGATTTGTTTGTATTTCATTCTTAAACTTTGTGTCCAGTCAAATATGGCAACATAAATTGGGACTAGGGAATGTAAATTTGCTTTGCAATTGTTTTTTTGATGATGCTTTAATCTTCTTTTAATTTTTTAGTATATGATTTGGTTATCTTGATTGATTTCGCAGAGAAGTTCAAGCGCCGATAACTGATGATCCAAAGAAGAAATCAGAGTGCTATGGAGTTTTTTGTCTCACTTATGATCTCAAGGCTGTAAGTTCTTCCATAGATACTCTCAAACTACCACTCGATTTCGATATAATATGAGAGTGTTAAGTCCAGAGGCGGAGCTAGGATTTTGAATTTATGAATTATGAATTCTACGAAAGCCAACTTACTACTTACACATTGTTAGGATCAAGTGTTTACCATTATGACAAAAGCAATAGCTAATAGCAAAGGCGCAACTTTATTTCTTAACCAAGTCCACCATGCAAGCGCCATGTTCGATCATGACTCGGACCCGGGCTAACCCAGCCCCCTCATGGGCCTTGCCATAGGCAGGAGGTTGGCATTACCCAACACACATATTAAGTGGATTTTCAAATGTAAATATAGGATCTGAGGCTCTAAGCCAAAGCTATTGAGTCACGTCATGACTCGTGATGGAAGAGTGATGAACAACTAGTGATAGTGTCCATCATAAGTAGTATCGATAAGTAACGAGAAAAACGAGGCAGGTAGCCTGCTACAAGAAGTTAAAATAGTACATGATAGTGTTAGAAAGAAACAGTTTTTATAATTTGAATCCTATAACATATGGAGTAATAAACTATGAATTCTACAGTATTTTCTTTAGTAGACTAGTGTTTAAGCTGTGTTTAGCTACGCACCGAGTCCATATGCATTGTTGCTTCAACGTAAATTAAATGTAATTAACATTGTATTCAACATGTATTAAGTCTCTATTGTGAACTTTTTAGTTAAAGAAGCATCAAACGAAAAATTTCCGAGCAATAGTAGAGTAGTTCAAGATTTTTATAGACGACTTAGATACTGTCAGGTAATCAATCTAGAGTATATGGTTCAATGGGGTTCGAAATTAATGTGATAGAAGTAAAATAAGCCTAGAAACATGTGTACTCATAACTAATTAGCTTGGAAAAGTTTCATGTGTCCTTTTTCTTTATATTTCAGTTTATCTTTGGCCTTAATGTAAGCATTCCGTCTCAAGAATAATCTCTGTTTTTGCTCTCTTTTTTGGGGTTATCAGGAAGAAGAGACGCGTTCGTGGAAGAAAATGATAACTGTTTCTGTGTCTGGTGCTGCTGGGATGATTGCTAATCATCTTCTTTTCAAAGTAAGAAGTACTAAAAGCTTTCGAAGAAATCAAAATGCATATACAATTTTATCATCTTAATTTAGTAACATTCGTGGAAACGAAATATGAATAGTACTTCTGATTTGTGCAAACAGTTATATAGTCATGTGTCCTGATTATGATAGACTACCGGATCTATCATAATGTCGTAACTACCCATACGTATGTTATGGCCCTCTAAAGACAATGCTTTTACTGAATGATATTGTAGCATGAACCAATTATTTGACAATTGTTATCGAGCATTATGATAAAAAACACACCTAAACTATATTCTTCTTTTGCGAGGTTTCACACCCAAACTATCAGTTGTTCCGTTTATCCATCTATGTAGTAAAACACCTCTCAACTATCAAATGTTCCTTTTTCCTACCTGAATGTTGGTGATAGTTGAGTTGTGATTTAATATATAGATGGTGATAGTTCAGGGAGGAAAAGGGAACAACTGATAGTTTGGATATGCAACTCACAAAAGAGCGATAGTTCAAACGTGTTTTTGACCATTAACTCTTACTTTTTGCTTGTTCTTTTAACCAGTTCATCATAGTTGAAACCGAAAAGTTACATTTGTTTTGATATCTCAGCTTGCATCTGGTGAGGTTTTTGGGCCAGATCAACCTATTGCGTTAAGGTTGTTGGGGTCTGAGCGGTCACGCCAAGCACTTGAAGGTATGTCCCCCGTTTTCTATCGACCTTAGTGTCTATACAGGATCTCCGTCTCTCTATGTATGTAAGGTTCTAGTTCATGTCAATAAGACCTTATTAGCTTATCCTTCTTTATACGGCATAAAAGTTAACTGGTAACTTTACCTGTTCATTGCCTAGGAGCTATGTTGCTTGGATTTTCCAAACAATGTCATCGTACCTGTGTTGTATCTACCAAGAATGCAGTCGTGTATGAGCTTGGTCAATGAAATTGAACAGTAACCAGTAATCTAAAAACTTTTTACTACGCAAAGATCATTAATCAGTTAACTTGATCAAATAGAAATTGAGTTAGCTAGATTACATTGTTGACAATATAAATGATTTTTCAACAACCAAAAAATGTACTAACCCATACCTCCCAATCATAAAATGTGTATGATATCGTATTCAACCTCTAGATTTGCACTTGTACCCGAGCAACATTGCCTAGGAGATATATACATGCTTGTGGTCTGGCTTTAGGTGTTAATGACCTTTGTAACTTTCTGATTCTGGACTTGCCTTCACTTATATTCATAGTCGTTATCTCTCATTCCATTATTTTTCAAAATGGCTTCTTAACTACTTTATTTCATTTTCAATCCTGCTTTGATTTTATTTACTTGAGCCGAAGGTCTATCGGAAACAACCTTTCTACCTCCACAAGGTAAGGATAAGGTCTGCGTATAACACCGCTCTCCCCAGATCTCACCTGGGATTACGCCCAATATGTCATCGTTGGTAGTGGTGTTGTTATCAAGTTTCATCCGTACACTCCGATTATTGCACATCTATGGAGTTCCAATTTTGGCTAATAATTGGCTGTTTATTTGCAGGAGTTGCTATGGAACTAGAGGACTCTTTGTATCCTTTGCTTAGGGAGGTCAATATAGGTATAGATCCCTATGAGGTGTTCCAGGATGCAGAATGGGCACTTCTCATTGGTGCAAAGCCTCGAGGCCCCGGTATGGAACGAGCTGGCTTATTGGATATAAACGGCCAAATCTTTGCTGAACAGGTTTCTTCTTCATCATCTTCTCGTTCTCCTAAAATATAACGTTTTCGGGGGTAGGGGGATGACAAAAAGTTGTCTTTTATGGTTGGGGATTGGTCTAAATTAGCAGTTTTAGTCCCTCGCGTTCAAAAAGAACTGAGCAGTGTTAGTCTTCGTCACGTTTAAAACACATGATGATAGTTATATTTATTCAGATTGGCTCCTGAGAAGCACGTAAATGAGCCGTTTAAATTGTTAAAGACATCAAGATGAACTTCTTCCGACTCATTTCCCCCAAAGTCACTTCATTTCTTTTTGTCCAACTCACTTTTTTTTTTTGTCCAACTCACTTCCTTTTTTCATTATGCTTTGGTTTTCGTCAAATGATTACAGGGGAAAGCTCTCAATGCCGTTGCATCTCGAAATGTCAAAGTGATAGTAGTGGGAAACCCTTGTAATACCAAGTAATGAACTGTCTCACTCAACTCCCAGTTCTGTTGTTCCTGTTTTCATTCTGTTAATTTGCTAATCTATCTTTTTTCTTTTCCTTTTCTAGTGCATTGATTTGTTTGAAAAACGCTCCAAACATACCAGCAAAGAACTTTCATGCCTTGACTAGGTTAGATGAAAATAGAGCCAAATGCCAGGTATTACAATACAATCTCTCTTTCCATGATTCATTTCGTGTATGATCGTTGAACTTTATCCAATATAACAGTAAAGTCGCGAAACTACTACTGAGATAACATCTCATGGTTTTGTGCAGCTAGCTCTAAAAGCTGGAGTCTTTTATGACAAAGTATCTAATGTTACCATTTGGGGCAATCACTCAACCACTCAGGTAATTATGTTTGATAATCAATAGTTAATTTCTTCAAAGTTATGTCACTTCATGATTAGTTTTACTAACATCATGGTTTAATCTATTTGCTATTAGGTTCCAGACTTTTTAAATGCAAAAATCAATGGTTTGCCAGTCAAAGAGGTGATTAAAGACACTAAATGGTTAGAGGAAGAGTTCACTGAGAAAGTCCAAAAGGTAAAAATATCAATTTCCATGTTGTTGTTGTTTGGCAAGCACACAGGCGACGAGCTAAACTAAGACCACACCTGTTGCACCAACTCAACCATCAATTTCGATGTTGTAAGTTACCTTACATCTGTTTTTTCATTAGTAAGTGTATAATGAATACGCCGACTTTGCAGAGAGGTGGTGTGCTTATTCAGAAATGGGGAAGATCTTCAGCTGCATCAACTGCTGTGTCGGTTGTCGATGCAATAAGGTCTCTTGTCACTCCTACACCTGAAGGAGATTGGTTTTCTACTGGAGTAAGTTATACCCCGCGCCCTTAAAGAACATCTGTCTCACTATACATAAGTTAAAGATCAACTCATTTGAAGCGCAAACCCTGCAATTAAATGTCTTATATATAGTAGATGTCGATGTTCGTTTTGGGAATTTCTTCTTGTATAATTTTGCAACAAATGTGTAGGTATATACAAATGGAAATCCTTATGGAATAGCAGAGGATATAGTCTTCAGCATGCCTTGTAGATCAAAAGTAAGTTTTTTCTCCCTAAATTCTTATTTTATCTGATCAAATATAAAGCATATACTATCTTGATCTCTGAAATACTTCTTGTTTACAGGGAGATGGTGATTATGAACTAGTAAAAGAAGTAATATTTGATGATTACCTTTGGAAACGTATAAAAAAGGTACTCAGTCTCAACATCGTCTGAAATTTTAGATGAGATGATCACATAACTAAACATATGGTTGAAATGGCGTGTTTTTGCAGTCAGAAGATGAGTTGCTTGCGGAGAAACGATGTGTAGCTCACCTTACAGGAGAGGTAAGTATTAAACAGCGATGAGATATACTCTCGAATGATTTTGTTTCTTATTTATCTCGATATGGAGTAAGTCGGGTTTTTTTTTCCAGGGTATCGCGGTCTGTGATCTGCCAGGGGATACAATGCTTCCCGGAGAGATGTGAAACCATTTTGCAGAATGTATTATTACAGATTATGGTTTAAGAGCTTGCATAGTTGAATAGATAATGCAAGTGTTATTGATGAGAGTGTTGTTTGTAATTTATGTAAAATTGGTATCAGTCTTGCAGGGGAAATAATAAATGAGACACTTTTCATGTCATGGAAGTATCGATGCCGATCGAGTCGATGCAATGATTATAAGTTCATTCCATATCGGACCAGTGACTTTAATCCTACAGAAGTTGTTTCACCAAAAAAAGTCACTGGTCAGTAGACACAAAAAGGAATAGACTCAGAGACTGGCACAAGTAAATAGAGCTTTTGCACATTTTCGTTCATTTATTAACAAGATCTATACATCTTGATCCGAAAAGAACCTATGTACAATCAAAGATTACAGGACTACTGAATACTGATAGCTATTTATAGAAGAATAAGACGAGAAATTTGGAGGAAAAAATATAGTAATGGGACTAAGTTGAATTATTCGGCGATTCAACACAAAAACATACCCAGTGTAATGAAGGACATGACGTAGCATATCTTCCCTTCATACTTCCAAATAAAACCTCAAGAACAGTCATAAATAACATGTTCAAAGCTTCATGGCTGGAAACTTATTATGATGCAATCAGTGGACTGCAACACTGTACTTTTTTATATAACTTAACCATCCAAAAAGACAGAAAAAAGAAAAAGGGGGGAGGGGGCGCTATTCTACTACATGTATGCAGTATCAAGTCTGTCTTGAGATCCAATAAATTGACCAAAGTATGTGTATGATAAAATCCACCTTGAGCTTTGGTATGATCCAAGTTTCCTATAGTGCTATAACCTTAACTGGCAGAGATCATGGTTCCAATTCTGATGCTCATCAAAAGCATTAGGAACGAAAAAAATAGATAATAGAACCAGCCTCTGAAAATCATAGAAGTAGTCTTTCCTGGATGAATGCTATGGAGTGATTCCATGCCAGAGTCATCACTGCCACCTCGTGACAGGCCAAAAGATAGGATAATGTTGTAATCACTGTGCTTTTCCAATGGCCATCCGGTCCCATTGCCAGCAGCAGACATGTCTCTAATTTGAATTAAATCAGCATTGACCTGCACTGAACTAACTGACCGAGACAATGAGTTCAGACGGAGAGTTGCCTCTTTTGTAGGGAATTCTGAAGCAAATGCTGGAGGAGCATGAATATTGCCCAACATCTGGCTTGCCTTCTTCATAAATGGATACTGACGATCTGCAATATTGAAAAGCAAATAACAAATGTAAGGGAAAGAAGCCCAAAACTAGAAAAGTTAGGACTAATACTAGTGCAAAAACACATAGCAAAGATCCAATGGGTAGCAAGTCAAAATAGTCTCATCATTACCTGATCCAAATTTAGTTGGTACCAGTTTAGAGGACGATGCAAAACCATTCGTATCTTCACCAAGCCCTTCACTGGGCGCAATAAATTGCTGAGTTACCTCGCCAATATCCTGCCACATAATAGAAAACATAATAAGTAACCCTCAGCATGACCACTAGGACAGCTAAGGCCTAAGAGAGAGTGAAGCTGGAAAATAAAGTTACCTTCTCAGGCAGCAGTGCTTGATCAGAAATTTGATCATCATTTCCAAAGAAAACTGAAGGATCAAAACTCATATTCTGGAAGTCATCATTTGCATCAAAGTAAGTAAGGTATTCCTCAAGCATGTCGAAACCAGACCTGTCAACCTCAACGGGATTTGAAAGATCATTAGCTTCGAGGAAAGCTTCATCATTAAATTGGAGGTCATCAGTGCCATTTACAATTGGTTCGCTAAGCAAGTAATCCCCATCTTCAGAGTTCATGTTCTTGCTTGATTCACCAATATATTCATGATTGACTTGATCAGCATCAAACTTCGGTTGAACACCCAGATCAACTGGTTTAAGCTCACCAGGTTGCTGCAGCCAATTTTGTGCATCAGAGGAGTTATTTGTTTCCTCCGTACTTCCATTTTCACCCCAAGAATAATCTGAAGGATGAGCAGCACCAGCCACAGATGTGCCGGTCCCAAGAATCTGGGTGCAAGAGAAGAATTACCATAAATCAGAACATACAGGTTAAACTTTCTTGTGGAATTCTAGAAAATTTCACCAGCATCAAATTTCAAACAAAGGACTGTGCACCTTGTCAAATAAGAGATACAACAAAATTGGACATGTCCAAAATGTCTGGTACATTTTTAGAATAACAGTCACCTGCTGGTCGCAGCTGCATGCGTAACTTCTTAGAGTGACTACTCTTAATGACAAGCTACAAGCCATTACTAACTTATAGAGAGATATAGCAAAGTGAGAGTCAGCTTCTATCATATTATAACACTCACGAAGACTATGTGAGCTGTCAATCTAGATTCTAGAACAGTTTATGCAGTACATGAGAAAGAGAGAGAGAGTGGGAAGAGAGAGAGTGACAGGCTTTCTGCGTCACCTAGACATGCAGAAAACAAAGGGAGAACATGTTCATCCACTACAAATACCTGGTCAAGTTCATTTGCATCTAAGTAAATATCATCACCAAATACAAATTCCTCAGCAGCCTCATCCTTTGGAAGCACTTGTAAATCATCATCCTCCCATTCCTCCTCTATAAAAGGTGCCCCATACTGTTCTCCATTCTTCGGCCCTGCACCACTCTTCTGGAAGACTCTGCATAAAACGAATGCATCCTTTTCGCCAAAAAAAAAGGGGAAAAATTAGAGAAGGTAATAATACTGTATAAGCAAATTACACGAATAGGAAATATGCCCTCAAAAGGGGGGAAAAAGAAACCCCACAAGCACTCATAAACAAAGGCAAGGGAGTAGAAAGAAAATTTGCAGTCACACTGTCCATTTGACTACTTACCTTCAGCTTTTTTCTATTTCCCTCCAGAAGCAGCTTTGAGGGAACTGGATAAGGATGTGAGGTGCTTATAAATTTTACACAAATTGAAAATGGTCACTATCCTCCGAAGATAAACATGATTAGATACGAACAACCTTTATAAAAATACAGAATAAAAAAATAACTAAGAACCCTCACCTGAGGAATTCCAGCTCTATCCAACGCCTCATCAATCAGTCTGTACTCATGCATCACCCAATTAGATCTCTGACCCTTCGGAGCACGACCAATGTGATAAACTAGAGTCTTCTTCATCCCGACAACCTCAGACTTATTACGATGGACAGCCCTATCCTTTCCAGTTGTCTTCCAGTAGCCTTTTTCTGTCGCTCGGTTGGTCCTTGCTCCATTACCATACTTCTTATCAAGAACGCTAAAGAAGTACCACTCCAAATCTCTTGTTTTCAGCCTTGACATGCCTGAGGAACCATAATAGTACACTAAGCTTACAATATAACAAGTATCTGACAATCAACTCAAACAAAGCAATTTTTTACTAATGGAAATAAGCTTTGAACTTTAGTTTTAGTACTTCCGGGAAGGCAACATAAAAGAACTATGATAAAATAGGTAGATCGGAGTATATACATACATACGATTGCACGCGCAGTTCTGAGTGAAGAATTGAGGTATACTTAGACCAAAATCAAACAAAAGGAAAAATGCATTCTTTTTTTATCAGGAAAGTAAAAAAGATTATAATTAACAAGTGAACAGATCATCACAATAGGTTACATTCACCACATTCCAATATGATTTCAATTAATCCCCCAAGATATAACAATTTACAAATATCTTTTTTCACATAACTATGATGTACTGGCCACCTCCCAAACACCTTCTTTTGAGCCGAATTCCATCTAAAACAGCCTCTCTCTCTCTCTCTATCACGTACAAACCATCCTCCCCATACCAATTACACCTGGTGGTGGTGTACCAATCCACCTTACAAATTACACCGGATACTCGCACATACACCAAGACAGGTACTGGATAACTGTGTCCACCAATGCTTGTTGAAGTTCTAACAGCTTATAAAATTCATAACAAACCTTCTTTTGAGTTGAAGGGTCCATCAAAAACCACCTCTCTATCTCTTACAACCCATCATTATTACGGAGCTACCTCACACACCAAACACAAGTCCCAGCTAACTCTGTCCACCAAAGCTCGAAGTCCTAACAACTTACAAAATTCTTAGCAAGTAAACAATAAATTTTGGGGGAAAAATAAACCCCTCAAATCCTAACCCTTACCTCAACTAATCAACCCATTAACAATACATAATCACAAAGCCCATAAATCTACACAAACAATCAATTACCCCAATACAAAAGAACTAAAAAAACAAAAAAAAAAAACATCCATCATAATCTATAAAAGCTTAACTAAAAGGTACTAACCAGGAAGATCCCATGGTTCAACCTTGTAAATATCAATCTCAGAAATAAGATCAGACTTAAAACTCCTTCCATAGATTTTACGACGGAGATAATATCGAACCAATTCTTCATCCGTCGGATGAAATCTGAACCCCGGCGCCAATAATTTCGACGATCCTCTCGATTCCATCAACCACACTAAAAAAAATTCAAAAAATTCACAAAAATAAAAGTAATTATCTAAACCTTATACTTTAACACAGAGAAAAAAATTGGAACAGAAATTTAAGATTTAGGAATTCAGAATTTAATGGACTTGGAAAAAAGCCCATTTTTGAACTTAGTTGGAAAGCAGAATTTTGATGGCTTTGTAGTTTAAAAGGAAAAATATTTGTATATTGATGACGTAAATATTTTAGTTTGCCCCTTTCACAAGTTTTCTAGAAGAAATTAAATATAAGATAAGAACAAATAGAAGAGTTTTATTAATTATTGGTAAAAAAAACAAAGGAAAAAAAGTATATAAAAATAATACAAAATCATATATATATATATATATATATATATATATATATAAAAGAGTATTGGGAGCCCGCCTACGTGGTGCTCTCACATAATTCTTATTGATTTATATTCTTAAATAATTCAATATTTTAAAAATTAATTAAATAGTCCAACGAAAGTTTTAAAAAACTCAAAAAGTTTTGCTTATGATTAAACGGTACTTTCACCTATCACAACCATTCAAAAAAGTCATAACCATT
>JBCEWC010013334.1:0-15145 GCA_038996855.1 Solanum aculeatissimum
ATCTTTCTGGGACTTGATATTTTTGAGACAAGGGTCTTCCGAAAACAATCTCTTTAAGGAAATATTAGTCATTTTAGCAGAAAATATTTTATCAAAACACATGTCTGTATTTATCAATTTAAGCACTCCATAAATATTTTTAAGTCTTAGGTATAAATCGGTTTCAACACCAAAAAAATATTTATTAGCCTTTAATTAATGGTTATCAACTATTTCTAATGTCAAAATACTTGGCGTAGATAAATTTTCCCCTTGGTACTTTCAACCCAAAATGGAAAAAAAATAATTAAAAAACTTGAGAAATCAAACAAAATGACATAATCATAACAAAAAGGATATATAATTGACAAATTAAAGAATCAAAATGTTTTTAAATGTACTTTTATCACAAAAATTCTCTAATCTTATTTTTTTTTATCTATTACACATGGCAATTTGCAATTGGGTACTAACCCAAAACCTATATACACTACCACCAATACTGAATGAGGCATCTCTTTTCTTAATCAGCAATCTAGAGTTTGAAATCTGAGTATGAAAAAAATTCTTGATAGAAAGTGTTTTTCCCTAAACAATCGGACTTCTATGAAGATATCAAACATCGAGTAAAAAAAAAAAAGTTACCGAGTGAAAAGTCAAACAAAAAAACCATCATGATATACTAAATATTAAGTGGAAAATCTATGAAAAGAGAGGAAAGATAATTCAAAATTAAAGATTAGAAAAGGTCTTCTAAAATTAAATCAGAAGGAAGATCATATCCAAAAACCATTGAGTAATCATCAACTTCATCACTTGTAAATTTTGGTATTCTCCAACTTCTTGCTGCCTCAGAATCATCTCCATATCTCAACAATTCTAACACCTAAAAAATTAAACAAAAAAGAAAATATAATTGATCATAATTTGTTTGAGACTGAAACATTATACTATATAACTAATCACAGTAAATATAGTATTTTATAACGGTGTCAAAATGAGTCCAAACATAGATAACTCATCCAACTCGTCGAGAATATTATGGTTTGAACTCAAGATAATTTAAATCAGGTCAATCTCAACCTATTCGAATCGTAATCCATTTTAAAAGAATCTTTAACCGAGCTCAATTTAATCTCCAATTTCAATCCGTTCTAAGACTATTTACATTGATGTAATGTATGTTCCCGTGTTAAAGGTATGAATTATTTCTTTTAAAATGTATCTATCCATTTGTAACTATATTTTCTTGAGTTGAAATTCAAATTATAGTTATAAAAGATAAATAACAATACGTTAAAATTATTCAGATTAAGCAAAGTCAAATTGGACCTAGCACCTCTCATGACCCAACCCGACATTTAGCCAATTTGACCTCAAAGTAAATTTAAACGGATCATGACTCAACTCAATTTTCATTTTAACGCATTTTAATATTTCAAATTTCAACCCAACCTGATCATTTTACCTCAGTTGTTGACGGGCGCCATACTGAAGATTGCCTTACACAATATGAAGCTGTAAGAACCATCTTATGAAATTCATCCATATCAAATTCACCCTCCAATTTAGGATCTGCTAATTCAATTAATTTTCCACCTTCCATCAAGGGTGTTGCCTTCAAAAAAATAAAAATAAAATTTTAGAAGTTAATTAATAAAATTTTAACAAATATTACAAGTATATATATATCTTATTTATTTTTTGAAAAATATCAAAATATATTTCTTAAAGTAGCATAAGATAATAATTTCTTAGATTTTTTTTTGCCTTTATTAGATCACACATCATTTTCATATCCAACTTACACATGCTCCATTAATTAAGAAGAGAAGTTAAAACAGACAAGCCAATAGGATATTTTTGAAAATAATTATTACCATTAAAATCTATGGACCAATGTCCAAAATGCTCTTGTCTTTTCCATTAGATTTTTTTTTCTTCAAGAAATTCCAAATAAAGTAAAAACAAAAATTAAATTAAAAAACAAAGTTTAAATATTTAATAAAGAAAGTAATTCTTTCATTTTGATTTATAAGACATATTTTTCTTTTTCAGTCTGTTCGAAAAAAGAGCAATATATGCTTCCTTATTTAGAGGTAATTTTAAATAATCTATGAACCTCGTTGCTAATTTGCTCGTAGCTAATAAAATTTTATAATAATTTATTGTTTAACTATAAAATTTAGTTCACACTAAATCCTATTTTCTGATAGTGTGGGTACCGTTAAAACTCCTCAACATAAATTACCACGACTTTTGTAACTCGTGGCCATAAGCATACCATATTTTGAAATTTGCAATGTTACACATGTCATAATAATTATGCGACTATAAAAGTTTCTCATTAATGATAAAAATTAAATAATATTCTTTTTGCCATGAAAAAAATATATTAAAAACTTACCCATAAAAGTAGATTTTGTCTTGATGAGTCCACAGGCCTTCTACCAGTAATAATTTCAAGAAGAAGAACTCCAAATGCAAAAATATCTGTTTTTTCATCCACAATTCCATGCATGAAATATTCTGGTGCTAAATATCCAAATGTCCCCTCAATTGGAATTACAGCATGGTGTGTCCATTTATTTGGTAGCCATTTTGCTAGCCCAAAATCTGATATCTTCCCAAAGAAAAAAAAACTTTATAAAAATTATATCGACTAGCTACTTTTCAAATTGATTTTCGAAAAAGAGTAACCAATATTTGGAAATTCGTTAAACAATTCCCATGATGTGGAAATAAATACCATGATATTATCATGGCTTTTAAAATCTATGACACAGTCATAGATTTTGAGCTTATGAGCTAGCCACTTTTCGGATTAACTTTTAAAAAATAGCCATTATTTCAAATTGCGAAAAAAACATGCTTTATGAGTTGTACCTGAGGCTCATAGTCTGGTCCTAGTAGAACATTTGAAGCTTTGATATCACGATGTATTATACGATGTTTACAACATTTGTGAAGATAATGTAAACCTCTAGCAATTCCAAGGGCAATTTTATATCTCATTGACCATTCAAGTGTTTTGTTTGATTTTCCTGCAAAGAAAAAGAAGAAAAAAAAGCCAAAAAAGAAAGTTATCGACTCAATAACGTAAGGTGTTCTGACTCACAACCCCCTTATATAATTTAAAAGATCAATTTTTCTATGATATTTGCAATCTATTAACCACCATTCCTTGGACGGTATAATTTTAAAAGTGTAATGTGTTCAACACTAATTTTTTTTAAAATTTGAATACATTCGATTTTAAAAGATCTTTATCTTACAATGGGTGAAATGACAATCTATTAACCGTTATTCCTTGAACGGTATCCCAAGGTTTTTCATTATTTTTTACCCTCAAGTTTCTACGCCAAAAAGTTTGTACAAAATTATGAATTTGCCCCTCACAAGATCATACTTACAAATAGAAATACACATAAAGTTTCACTCGTAACTAACAAAACTTTTCAATAATCTATTATTAGTTCGTAGTTAAATTAGATTAGCGAAGAATTTGTTGTTTAACTAGAGAATCTGTCTGTCGAGATATAACTGGTAGATGAAATGAAAAGAGTAAATTAGGTTAAAAGACATACCATGTAAAGCAGAAGAGAGAGTGCCATTGGGATAGAATTTGAAGATGAGATAGAATCCATTTTCAATGCAATAACCAAGTAAAGTTGCTGTATTTGGATGATTAACATGGCTAATTACACCTAATTCCATTAGGAATTCTTTTTCTTTGTTCATGTTATTGCTGTCTTTTGCTAATCTTTTTACTGCAATTGTACTTCCATCTTCAAGATCTCCTCTATATACATCTGAATATCCTCCTTGTCCCACTAAATTTTCTGCAAAAATCATAAAAATTGAAATTTGAACATCATTAATTACATCATAGTCCTAAATATAATAATTACGTCTCAATATCAAACACTATAAAATCCTTACTACTTCATTTAGGTTCAATCATAAGGGTTGCGATGCTTTGCAAAAATGACCTTAATGAGAGATAATAACTTTCACCTATCTAAAAAAGACATTTTAAAAAGTGACTTTTGTTGTCCATGTGTTATAAGTTGTAACTAACTAGAAACTAAATTTGCCTATGGACAAAAGTTTAAGATTTTTCAATAAATTAGAGATAGTGAAGTACCTACTCAATTGACAATGATTAAGTAGTACTCCTTTATTGGCAAAAGGCATATGTGTTACCTTGCTCGATTTTTTATAATTAAGTCACTATAACTGAAACTCCTATTCAATAAGTAACAAACTAAAACATATTCACTATTTATTACTTATTGAAATGTCTTAAATCTTCTGTCAGATAGATAAAATTAACTTATGCACACACTACAAGTCTACAACTACAACTAATTATGCCTCATAGGTAACATAGATCATATTTTAGACTAATTTTATCAACTAGAGTCAAGTTCAAGACCAATACTCCTCATGAAGTACTATTTTTGCAAATTCTTCCCTTAATATTTAAAGCCAAATTTAGCCCATTGGACTAAAAGGAGACATAATTCAAAGAGTAGCCTAGAAAGGCCGAAGATGTATAATTCATGTATAACATATGTATGATAATGTATAATTAGTATATAATCTGTGGATGCTGGTTATAAAAGTAAACAGTAAATTTGTCCGATTACTTTTATTTCAGCCTCAAAAGAACAAAAAACCATAGTATATATTACACATGAAGAAGTCAAACCTGGATGAAAATAATTTGTACAAGTTGCAATTTCCTCATAGCTAAAACACTTCAATGGAGGCTGTTGCTTATTTTCCTCATTTTGAAACCTTGAACTCTTCTTCCTTGAGCTCGAATCAAAAGGCGAACGTAAAAAAGACGAAATTCGCCTCAATGGAGACATTGGCTTCTTGAAATCTTGTTGATATTTGAATTCCTTAGTCACTAATGATGATGATGTTATTGAAGATTTAGTGATGGAATTTTCACCAAAACTTGAACTATTTTCCTCTCCTTCACATCCATTTAGTACTGTTCTTGGTGAATGCCTTGTAATTATTTGTTTTTCTTCTGAACAAGGGGAATTGTTTTCTTTAGGCCATCTTGAACTAGGTTGATGATTTTCTGCATAACATATGCTCATTGAACTTTATTCAGTATGCTATAATGGTAAAATCACGAATTTATTTGTCATCGGAAAATTTTTATCCACTATAGTGGTAAAGTCATGAGTCACGACACAACTATCTTTTGTCTCATTAAAGTAACTTGAGTGTAACAGTTTAGTAACTGAACTTGATCAAAGCTATTTTACTGTAATAATGGTAAAGTCTATGACTACTTGTTATAATTGATAAAACTTGACTTTTTTGATGTCACAGATAAGTTTAGCGATAGCGACTTAATTATCATAATAGGTAAAGTCCAGTTACTTTTATGTAACAAAATATATGATCTTGTGACTTTATCAAATGACGAGTAAATTTTTAGTGACCATATATAAATCCACTTTATTTTTGTGAGATAGGAAATTGAATTACCTTGGATTCGAATTGAATTGGATTTAATGTTATGTGGAAGTGGTTGCCCTGATTTTCTAGCTACCACAACTAGTGAACAATTATCTGGTACTCTTTCACAACAATATTTTGCGATTGTGAAGGGATATCTGAAAATAAAATAAAAAATAAAATGAATATTTCTATCAGAATGTCATTAAATTTTTTTTTTTTGTACTGTCAGTGTATCGAAGTTAATATGTTGAGTAAATTAAAGTTACCTGCAAGTTTTATTCTTTTTGCCACCAATGAGAAGATAGTCAGCTGGAATACTTTTAGCCTCTTTAACTAGACCTCTCCCTGCATTAGAACTAAAACCAACTCTTGCCTCTAAACCTACCTGAAAAATTTCAATAAATTAAATTTATAAAATGACAAGACATTTTATAATATTAATTGGAGTAATATAATCAGAGGTCTCAAATTTGAATTTTGACTATAGAAAAGGTTCTGATTGGGAACATTTGACTTTCGCTTTTAATTATGTCGTGAGAATTCAAATTAATTAACGTCAAAATCGATTCCAGACACAAAATGGGAAACAAAAAGGTGAGCTTACATGGAAAATAAGGGTCAAATATAGGGATTTTTACAAGGAAAAATCACCTAATTATCCCATATTTAAAAAATATTTACTATTTATAGCAACATAATTATTTTAACCATATATAGTAAATTGGGTTTTACCCCAATTTCTTCTTCACTTTTTCTTTTAAATTTGCTCAATATTCTCTCCAATTTCCCATCACTATCTTTTACTAGAAATGGTAATAAAATAAAAGTATATTTAATTTTGATAAATATTAATTTAAAGACCTTCACTTATGCAATTTTTTCCTTTTTACAATGCACAACAATAAAACAATCTTAATTTTTATTTCTTGCAAATTTTAATCAGTATACAGTGTATAATCAACATATAATCACTTATTAATTGTTATACACTGAATATACACCAACTTGTTCATGATGTATTGAAATGTAATAGTTGCAAATTGTAATAGAAACAATGGAGAAAAATTTCTTAAATAATGCAAAAAAAAGTTCTTGAAAATTCGAGTATTTTAACTATTTATACAACAAGAATAATTAATTCATTACAAATTAATTTAAAGGTTGGGTCCGCAAAAGATAGAGTCTCCTATTGTTGAGAAATAAGAGCGGCTGATTTTGAAAGATCTTAATTGAACAAATAGCGAAAAAAGAGGCAATAACAACAGACACAAACAACAACAGGATAATAAGATTCCGAGACTACCTGTTTATATTGACATGTTTTTGTAAATTCTCCCATCAAAGAAATAACAAATGCTTTTGCCTTTCGAATTTGAGTTTGATTTTTTGATATAGATTGCCATTTCTTGCTTTCTTCTTTCCTTTGATCACCAAATCTCTTGCTTTTCTCTGTTGCCACTGTTTCATTAAAAAAATTAATTAAATTAGTGCATTGTATACAAAATTCAAGGATTAAACAAGAGTTATTATATTTTTGGAAAATCATAAAAAATTAAAACTTGAAAATATTGCTAACTTTGAAGAACAGCATCTGCTAATGCTACATGTATCATGAAAATATTATACAAAGAGATGTATAAAAATCAAGACTCCTCCTATTTTTTAAAAAAAATATTTTTTTGTCTTTCTTATCTTCTTTTTGATTGGTTAAAAACTAAAATCATTATAATAAAAGTCACACGTGTCATAGATTGGGTGGGGGAGAAAATATCACAAAATAGTAATTGTGGTTACAATTGAAAGAAAAATAAACATATTAACAATGTGTAGTCCTATAATTGTATCATTAGGATTAGCTAAAACTCTAATTTTCCAAGTGATACACAATAATGTTCATAATTGAAAGAAAAATAAATTTACAAACAATGTGTCGTGCTATAATTGTATCATTAGGATTACCTAAAAAACTATAATTTTCCAAGTGATACACACCACACCATAAGCAAACAAATTAAAATTGTGGCTATAATTGAAAGAAAACCAAACTTACCTACAATATGTTGTGCTATAATGGTATCATTAGGTTTGGCTAAAACTCTAATTGCCCAAGAAATAAGTTCTTTACTTTCTTCAACATCCAAAGAAATCCCCACAAGAATTTTTGAAGGTTTATTAATATTTGAAACATCCATTTTTTGCCCACCAAAAATGATTTTTTTTAAAAAACTCACTTCTTCACTATCTTTTTTCTTGATGAACACATAGAATTATAGAAAACTTGTGTAAGAGACATTTGAATGATTAGTAGTATTTATTAGGACTTGGGGTGGGGGTGACCACTTTATTTCATTCAATTATTCTTTCATAAGAAGCATAGAAAGAATTAAAAAGTAAAATGTAACTTTTGGATTTAGCAAAGGTAAAGGGGATTTTTTTGCATTTGATTTCTCTTGTTGCATAAGTTTTGTACATGACTTATTATATTGTTTGGTAGGGAAAGTTGTGTGCCACTCAAATGAAGTAATTCTTTTTACTCTTGTTTTGCCTTGCCCTCATGGAAAGGGAACATTCTTGGGGTTACATTGGTGGAGGCACTATTTTAAAAAATTAAAAAAAATTATGACGATATTAAAATGTCATCAGAAATATGAAATTTCAAAAAAAAATAAAATCCCTTATGAATGGTTTCAACTAGTGAATTTTTGTTGGAATTGGCGATCTTTTAGTCGAAAGTTTATTGATCCAATGATTAAGTGTGTGATTATGACACGTCTCATTTACTATATATATTGAATGGAGTTTAATTTTTATACATTGATAAATATGATTTTTTTAAAAATTCTCAAATCAGCTAAAAAATAATTATAAATGGTTGCTATTTATAAAAAATAAAATAAATTATCTACTATAATAGATTAAAGTGTACAAATTATATTAGTTGGGCCTTTTAGGATATAATGACAACATATAAATTGATTGGTGAATCACTAAATATTAGAAGAAGAAGAGCAAAAAAGAACAAATGGGGAAACATATGTAGAGTCTTTTTGTGGCTATTAATTAAATAAAAGAATGACCCAAAGATAAGGAATAATTGGATGGCCAAAAAAAAACAACAAATCAACTTATCATTACTTGTCCACATTGCCAAACTAATAAACTATCCCTACATCCTTGGAATTAAAATTAAAAATAATTGTTTCAAAGTTTGACATGTGCCTCTTTGGGGATCATCATAGTGTCTAGATGTCCACTGGCTGTTCTGAAATTTCGATTGATCCTTTTAATTTAAAACCTCTAAACTAAAAGTGAAGGAATCAAAATTTTAATTCTAATCTTTACGATCTTTAATTAATTAACTTTACATTATGTATACAAAGCTCGAATCTAAAATATATGATTAAAAGTAAAGAAATCATATTCATCTCATTATAAATAATCCCCTAAGGTTGGGTCATCATAGTGTCATGCAATCTAAAGTACATTTTTCAGACCTAACACCACTTTAGTAAATAATTATGTGGTAACAACAACATTATAATTCCTCACCAAGAGAAAATTAAAAATTAACACACAAATAACTAGAAAACAATAATGATTATAATTATGTAATAATATATTTGGCAGTTTGAACTGTACAATCATTAGCATTGTCCAATTATTATGGTATGGAAGAGACTTTACTTCAAATCAATATTCACTTTATTATGAAATAAAAGGAGATAATACAATTCAACAAATGTAAAATGAAAAAAATTAATCCATATATACTATTATAAATATTTGTTTTTCCAACAAACATTTCTGTCGATATTTCATAAAAAATCTTGAATTTTTCGAACAAAAAACTATCACAAATAGTTTTTGATGAGTGTACTTCTAATATTAAAAAGAAATGAAACATCTAAATGATTAAGAAAACGTACTACACAACAATTTCTTCATACATAAAAAGTATTATATATTTTATCATTCTGACGTCGAGATTTTTTTTTTATTCATATCTAATATGAACAAGGAAGAATTGTAACTAACCTTATGAAATTAGGCAAATGAACCAGTTTTTCACTAAAATCCAATTCCAAATGGTGTTATTTAAGTAGGCTAAATTCTTAATTATTAAAACTAAAAAAAGTGCAGTAATTAATAAATACAAAGGAAATAAATTGAAGATTCTATGACAAATTATCTTGAGAGAAAGAATTTAGGGTGTCAAGTTCATTGAATTATCTAATAATAATAATAATAATAATCATTTTTAGTTTGTTATCTGTTTTTGAGTTCAACTGATTCATATTCGTCTTGTAAAGTTCAATTTTGAGATTTAATTCATTAACGCGATTTAATTTCTGAGCATGAATTTGAGACCTTTTATTAACGAGTTGTGCATATAACTATCTTTTAGCCAAGTTCATCCCTTTCTAATTTCTAAAAATAATAAAATTATGAAGTTTTAATACTCATATATAATTAATAATTTCTTGATATTAAATTTGTAAATTTGGCATAAAAATGACAAGTTTAATTGTACAAAGACAAACTAGCTTCTGTCTCATTGCTACCTCCTAGCTAAAGCTTTCTTATTTAGATACATTGAACTATAACAAAGTTGGTTACAAATTGTTAGGTACGTGTGCCACGTAAGACTCATCGCGCTATACATTTTTTTATTATAAGAATTCGAATTCAAGATCACCGGTTAAAATTAGATCTTTTGATGCATCAATCCTATCCATTTCGACGTAATTCTTTGTGGTGATTTAGACTTTTAGCATTGAACTTATAATAGCTTCACACTCGATCAAAACCTCATATTTATTGAAATTTTATATTTTTTTTCATATACATATTTATGTCCATGATTATATTACAAGTACGATAGAACACATTCTTTTTTGTTTTCATTCTTTCTTAAGTAGGTGTCATCTTCATCAAGAAGGATTGTGGCAGGATAGACGATAAATAGAACAGAATGGAATAAATTTAGCATACATTTTGTTGTAGTAACGTTCCTAGAGCTTCACTCTCTAACATAAAATAAAAGAATACATAAAACATAACAAAGAAACACCTTAGAAAAAGCCCTCAAAAGCTCAAAACATTGGATAATCAAATTTCTTGTTCGATAACGATATTGTTCGAGTCAGCTTATACGTTACTTCTCTCCAAAACGCTTGTAAGGATCTTGCATCTTTTGCATTTCCATAGCACCAAATACACCATAAACACTACTTTCATTCCCTTGATCACTACTACTTTCATTATCTTCTTGATCACTAGTTTGATCCATAGCCAACAAATCATCTCCATACTTAACACTTTGAATCCTCAAATTCTCATTATTTGCCTTCACAACATGGTTCAATTCTTGCCCTTTCAAAAGACACACAACTTCTTTCATCGTTGGTCGTTTATCAGGCTCATTTTGAACACACAATGCAGCTACACGAATCGATTGTTTCAATTGAATTTCATCAAAATTCCCCTTTAGCTTAGGATCAACAAGATCCTTAAATCTTTCTTTAACTATCATTGGTTCCATCCATTCTGTTATTGTCCTTTTAACACCATTTGGAAGTTTTTCAATTGGTTTTCTACCAGTAATTAACTCAAGTAGAAGAATTCCAAAGCTATAGACATCACAACTTTCAGAGACTTTACCCCACATAGCATATTCTGGTGCTAAATAACCCAATGTTCCTTTGACACGTGTCGTCATGTGGCTAACACCTTCTGGGATTAATTTTGCAAATCCAAAATCAGCAACAAGTGGTTCAAAATTTGAATCAAGTAGCACATTGCTAGCCTTGATGTCTCTGTGAATTATATGGGGTGAAACCTCATGATGCAAATACCTAGATAGACAAAAATCATACATATGTTAGTATATCTTATGATTACTTTGGATAAGAGTTTAAATTTTATACATCGATTGTGTTAATAAGATCATTTGTACAATCGACGATGGTATTTGACTAAGCATAAAGTTTTTTCTATAGAAAATGTTACTCCGTATGTCCCAATTATATGATGGTATTTGACTAAGCATAAACTTTTTTCGAGATTTTTTTTTTTGAAATAGCGGTCTAAACACATGTTGTAGACATTTATTTGACCATAAATCATCTCGCTAAAGATAAAATGGAAGAGTTTAAGTAATATACATCATCAGTGTATTTTTTTTGTTGTTGTAAATATCATTAGGTGATTCAAGGGATATCTATACGCAAGTGTCCTTGAAAAATGACATTCTTGCTACAATAAGTAAATGTGACCTGATAGTGTAATTTTTTAACATTGACGGTATATATAACTTAAACTCAAATCGAAAAGTTTAAAGTTAATATTTGTAGAGACGAAAAATATGTCATATAAATTGAGATGAAGGGAATAACTACAAAATAGAAAACAAGAAGTATCTAAGGAATCGTCACTAAATAGCCAATGAACAATTTTGATAATCTATCGCTAAATAGTCATTAGTGATATATTTCTTTTATGATTTAACGATAGAAGTTGTGCATCGCGAATCACTTTATAAGTGATATAAATATTGATCAAAGGAGTAGTTAAAAGAAACTTACAAGAGGCCTTCAGCAGAGCCAATAGCAATTTTCATTCTTTTTTTCCAATCCAATTGAACTTCTCTTGATAAATGACCATGTAAATGTGAAAGTAAACTCAAATTTGGCATGTAATCATACACAATCAACCTTTGTTCATTTCCAGCACAATAGCCTCTTAGGCCTAACAAATTCTTATGCCTAACTCTTCCAAGAACTTCAACTTCCACAGCAAATTCCATTTCAGCTTTTGAATTCATTGACTTTAGCTTCTTTACTGCTATCTGCAATTCCAAAATTTCAGTATAGTTTAATTTAACATCTCGTAGAAATGTACAGTAAGGCCACATGTATGGTTCGATTTGTCATCAGATCGTGCATAGCAAGAGTTTAGTGCACTGGCAGTGTGATGCACAAAGCATCTGTGTTCAAGTACTATAGTCGGGGAATGGGCTGTATATCGAAGGGGTTGTGATGTAGGTATAAATGTTTGATGCCACGACTTCGTGACCTGACGACACAAAGATATCTTTATCATTGGTCGAAGGCTCCCCCATCATCATTAAAAGAACATTTCTCCTTTTAATGGATTTTATGTGGCACAAATTTAGATCAATGAAGACATTATAATAAATATCGAACATCAAATTCAAAATTTATTTATTACCTGAAGACCATCAGAAGTTTTACCCCAATAGACACTTCCAAATCCACCTTCACCAAGCTTGTAATTTTCACTGAAACCATTTGTTGCTGTATATAACTCCTTGTAGGTGAATATTCTCCAAGAATTTTTATCAACCAATTCATTGTTTTTTCTACAAAAATCCCAATTAATTCAATAATTTTCTTGACATAATTTTCAAAACACACACACTTGAAAAAAAAAAGAAAAGAAGAAGAAGCTACATCCACTACTAAAACACGGGAATTTTCAACAGACATTTCTTAATCAAAAATATTTCTTTATGAGAAAATGTTCGTCAAAAATCTAATATTGTTAGATAAGACAAACATTTTTTTTTGTTGCTAGATCGGGTTGAGGTGATCCGGATCAGTCATGATCCAACATGGCACTTGCCAGTAAACTTAATTAACAAATAAAGTTATGCTTTTTTTATGAGCTATAGCTTTTTAACATAATATTAAGAGACCAATAAAATCTTTCACAAGACCACAAAAAATAATAAATATATGTAAACATGATATATATCGTATTTAATTTAAAAGTTTAAATTTGAATCTGTTGTTTAAAAAAAAGTTTTTTGGTAGTGCACATACCCTTGATCAACTTTTTCATCACCACAGCAACTGCAAGATGATCCCATAGCTTATACTTCACTAATATTAAAATGAGTTCAATTGAGAAATTTTAATTTGTTGGACTCCTTTTTAAACCTGAAAAAAATTACTATTTAATAATTTGTCATTTTTTTAATAGGCTAACGTTACTGCCGTCCTTTGCCGGCTTTATTTATGAAAATAGTAATATATAGGTCAATATTTTATCTTTGTGAGATTGTCAATATTGTATCGAGGACGTCTTTAGAGTATACCGAATCAGTATAGCTATCCTTCTCCTGACACATCAATATGCAATTTGAAGTTTTTGCGCCCCTCATCACTCCGCCCATGATTATGATGTGAATTACTGCAATTAAAATGTTGGTAACTGATATAATCCTTTCGTCCTATTTTAGTTGTCATGTATACTAAAAGTATTTGTCAATTTAGATAATGAAAAGAGAATTAATTATTTTTTTCAACGTTGTTCTTAGAATTAATTAGTCTAGAATTTAGAGACATATATATAAATAAAAATTTAATTATTTATATGAAATATATCAGTCAAACAATAATTTTTCTCAAAATTATATTAAATCTTATCATGATAATTAAAATGAGACCGAAGGACTAACAATAATGTCACTATTTTTTAGGAGGAAAGTCTAGTAAACTCAGGCCACAAATTTGTCTTGTTTTTTTTCCATTTGGCTTAAGGAAAATGGCCAAAAAGTTGTATGTTTGACTATTTGATGTTGCCAAGTGGATCTCAATTTTAGTCTTACAAGCAAATAATATTTTACTAATCACAAATTTCTAGTACTAGGAAGTTCCAATAGAAAATTAAAGAAATAATTAAAATATGCAGTTGAATCTCTTCTTTCTAAATTATTTGATTGTTTATAAAACACACTCAACTTCAACGTCTTAATTCCCATCACCCCACATGCCTATCGCAGCGCCTCATTTTTGATAATATTTATTTGAATTATATACAAATACTTTTGAGATAATATTTTTACTTATATATCAAGCTTAAAGAAAAATAAAAAATTTATTTATTCTAGTATTGAAGACACCAATATAGACACTAGACTATTTTCTTCCTAACAATAATATTGATATCTCAGACATATTATGAATTGTGACAAATCTAATGAAATGATTTATATTGGATTTTTTATGATTCTTTTGTAAAAAATAAGTTATTTTGTCATCTACAATAATCTATTTGATTATTAGTTAACTAGTTTACAATTTAATTTTCTATAATTAAATAGTGATATTTCTTACAAAGAAGAAGATAATTAACAATTCGAACATAGATTACATTCTCCATCGGAAGCAAGAGGTATCTTTTTTAATCATTCGATATTTGATACATGTTTAATTACCACTAAATTATTTTCTAGAATCAATTCTTACGGGCAATCAAATTTTAATTGCTAAAAGTAAATATTTTTAATTTGACAATTAAAAAATCGGGCTGACCAATAGTGGGACAAATCGATTTTTATTTGGACCGGACCAATCCATAGTCAAAATGATTATTGACCGTTTCACCAGTTGATCAAAGATATCTGTAACCAAGCCCAACTCAATAACCAAACCCGGACCATCTCCGGGTTGAATATTTTCTGAACCAGACCCGCCCCTTAACACGAATACAATCCATCTTCCCTCCCATTATTTTTGTTCTCTATAAAATTCCCGCCAATTAGGGTAGGATGTGGAGATAGTATTACTGTT
Source organism: Solanum aculeatissimum (assembly GCA_038996855.1). Classification (NCBI taxonomy): domain Eukaryota; kingdom Viridiplantae; phylum Streptophyta; class Magnoliopsida; order Solanales; family Solanaceae; genus Solanum; species Solanum aculeatissimum. The sequence continues at coordinate 15,063 of JBCEWC010013334.1, forward strand.
TGAGGGGATTCGTGGATTCCTAATTCTAGTGGTTTTAAACCTACTCCTATTTGTGCCCAAATAGATGTTGACCAAAAAGTGAA
>JBCEWC010013335.1:0-15144 GCA_038996855.1 Solanum aculeatissimum
TTGTCTAAAATTGAGATTTCTAGCATCTCTAAGAGCTGCTAGAAATGTTTCTGGCAACCCTTTAAGAGTTAAAGGTTCGAAAGCAATCTGAACCATACCAATATGCACAAAATTATAATGCGTTTTATATAACTCAATATCACATTTATCAAGTAATTTGGAGTTATGAATTTGAAAAGACATAAAAATAATAAAGATTATTAAAAATAAGAATTATGAAGATGATAATATGAGAGTTAAAAGTAAAAGATTAATGAATATTATTAGAATATAAGTTTTAAAAATGAAGAAGTATAATTATGGAATTGATTTTAAATAAAAAATTATTTTTAAAAAAATAATTTTAATAAAATAAATCAATAAATAAAAAGTATTTTTGTAATCTAACTTTTAATTTTAACGCTTCATACTTTTAATAATATATGATATGATATAATATAGGATATGATTTTCATTTTTGTTCCATGTAAAGCATTCTCAGAAAAGCATCTTCTTTGCTTTTCCATTTTTCGATGCGTGCAGCGATAGACATGCGGCCTAGCTCGGTAAGTTAAACCATGTCTTATTTTTTACCTTCAATTTTTAAAATAATTTAATTAATTGACTTAATTTTTAATGAGATTTTGATTTAGATTTTTCACTTTATAATTCATTCCCTCATTTCCTTTTCCTATGCGTGCAATTTTCATTTTCTAAAAAAAAAAAAATTAGAAATGGACATAAACGTAATGCCACACCAGAGAACCATTAAAGTAAATACGTACCCAAGAATAACAAAAGGGATAATATTTTATTAATTAGATGACTATATAACAAAAAAGTGAAGCTTTAAAATAATTAAATGACCATATCAACACCTTTTTCCGCCAATAATTTTCCCACAAACTAAAGTTAAAGAACTCCACCGTCTTCTACAGTTTGCACCATGATAAAAAGCCAACAATAAAACAAAAGGATTGTATCACTTAAAATTAAAAGAGACAATAACAGAATAAAGCACTCCTAAATATAGAATTAAATTATAATCACGCTTAGCAGTGCTCAATTATTTTATCATAAGGGAATCTTGCAATCTGTTCAAGAAAACGAAACGCTTTATCGCAATTATAGATAGAATCAGTCAATTAATTACCACCAAGAGTGATGTAATGAATGAAATTTAGATCAAGTTCTAGTCTCGAAAAGGGAAAAACCCTAGTCGGAAACACTTTCTTAGGTCTTATCCCACACGAATCTAATTAGTCAAATCAAATAATTAATTAATTAACAATGCTTCAACTCCAAACTATTTGGCATCAGCTATATGAATCATTTACCTTGTTCATTATTACTCGGTAAAGACAATAACAACCTCAAGCATCTGTCCTTTTATTTATGTATTGTAAAACTTTCCCTCCATTAATGGGGGTAACGGCCATATATTTGTCTGTAGCATAGGCCCCCCTAAAGACTCAGAATTTGGCAACATCACGAGCAAAGAATTCAGAAAAAGCCACTCTACTACTTATCTGTAAACAGTATTTTGCTCCTTTATTCTTCTTCTTCTTCATGAGGCCAAAATGTCACATAATTCAATGGCTTCTGTATCTTCTTCCTCTCCTCCAGTATTTTCATATGATGATGATAAACTAGACCTTGATTCAGTACGTGGAGTCATCGCTGTTATAAATCAGCACATAACTGCATTGCTTTCAGATACAAAATCTTGGAAATCCTTGAAATTGAAATGCAGTTCCAAGCTTGATGTTTGTAGTAATAGGGGGTATCTCGAGTTCTCTGAGCAGTCGATATTGTCGAATCTTTATTGGGGGATAGAGAGTATAGAAGCAGCACTTCAAGAAAAATGGAGCCAAGAGAGAACCTCAAGGCTGCAGAATTCAGAGAACATGCTTCAAGTGCCAGCCTCACTTGAGGAACAAGGAGAAACAGCAGGAATTCCAAACAGTTATTTGACAGGCTACTCTTACTTTTACCTCTCCATTGTTAGAAGGCTCCAAGGGGATGAGTGGCAGGTTGCTATGCATTTTCTTCAAGCTCTTGTGGTTTCTCCTAGGCTTCTTCACACTGAAATTGCTACCGAACTCTGCAGACAGTTATCTGTCTTATGCTTTGAGCAGGAAACACAGCTTAAAGATGAGAATGAGGTCTATGATATGATGGTAAAGATGGCCAGGAGGTACAAAGCTTGGCTTATGTATTATCAAATTATGTCTTCTGGTGACGCTGGCTCTCTGTGGAATGGTGAAGTCAGCAGCATCCCTTCAACTCAACGTGAATTACAACAGATAATGTAAGTTTCTTAGACTATGTTATAGATAAGCACCCAATATATTAAAGTAGTAAAGTGCCCGCTACATTTAGCAATTTCAATAACAAACATTTCTCATATCTTGGCGGAGCTTTAATATTGAGAAAACTTCTGTGGAAATGAATATCTGGTGAAGATAATTAAAGATCTACAAGAATGGATTGGATGATTATGACCAACTGTGATTAGTCTTTAGCAGTTTCATGAGTCCAAGCTTTAAAAGTGACATTTCAAAAGCACTGGATTGGAACATTTCAGTAAGCTCTTTCTCATCCAAATTATATCTGTTTTACAGGAGTAAGAAGTCCATAAGCACAAGATCTTCAGATTTATGTAAGCATGGAAATAAGCAGTGCAGCTGTCCAAATGTAAGTATAACTGATCTTCTTTGATAATATGAAATACAATGTATATCTGGACACTATACCAAAAATTCTCCCTCAGACACATTACTGGAGCATTACTTGATGTGGTTATGCCATGTAGAGTAGGCTTGTATGAAGGTTAACAAAATGGAAATAAAAAGGAATCCCTACAGACCCTGCAGTAGTGGTCAAGATAAGGGTAACAACAAAATGTACAAGTTCCCAAATTCAAAACTTGCATTGGTGTTTTCTCACCTCTCTATTTATAGTCAGCCGAAGGTCCTAATTCTCCTGATTATTGTTACAGTTTGTATGACTTTCAAATTAATAGAGCATGAATGCAGTTTGAGAAGGTGCATCCTTTTAATGCACAAAATGATGCTAAGGACAAGGAAGAAAAGATGATTATCACATCCAGCGAGTCCATAGAGCAAAAACACGTAGCTATTACTGAACTAAGGAGTGGCATAGCAGAAATACCCAAGAACTCAACCACCAAATGCCTCAAGGATATATTACTTGACTCAGAGTCAGAGACACCAATCTACTTGGATTTCAGTGACAGCAGTTCTGCAAGTGAAAATTTTCATGAGGTAATATATTGATAAAGGCAGACACGAAAAGATGAGTCAAATTGAATAGCCATTTGAAAACTAAATAATGCACAAGCATGCACCACTATGTTGTCCTTTCTACCCTTTTAAGCACACAATCTCATCATCTATTTGATTCAGGAATACGCAAAAGACATGGAAATCTCTTTAAACTGGAGACAAGAAAATCAGCAAACAGAGGCTTTGTATCAGTTCAGTCCCCACTCACCTGTTTTAAGCTTTAGCCTGATAGCTGAGTAGGTCTGATATTCACACTGACTCAACAAACTCAATGAATACAGGAACCAGAAATCTTCTCACTCCTCATTGTTTTTGGAAAGCTTGGTTTGTGAATCGCAAGTTTCTGCACCAAGACACAACGAAGGAAGCAGAGCAGAAATCACTAACTCGCTCTCCAGAAGATTCTCCAGTTCATTTAGTCATACTGATTTATCAGCAAAAGGAATCAGAGACCTCAATACGCACATACATTTGAGTGGTAACAATGAAGCATCAACAATGCAACAGGGCTTACAGATGATTGATAGTAGATCCGACAGATATCCAGTGTCCATGACTTTATGTGATTATCAGCTCTGCAAAATGCAGCACCCAACAATTTCTTCATGGCAAAAGAACAGGTGCAAGAAGGCCTTAAAAGAAATATCTGAATATGCTGAAGAAAATTCTCAAGCAGAACAAGCAGCACTACTTGAGAAAATAATATCAAAGTTATGTTTCTCAGAAGAGTTTGGGGATTATAAAGACTACACAGTTGACCTTACGACAATATATGAACTACTGAACAACAAAACAGGACTCAAGTATTCTTTGCTAAAAGACATAATTATTGATCAACTTCTGAGGGCTATCTCAACATCCAGAGAAGAACATGTGATACGAGAATCGGTATCAGTCCTATCAATTATTATTTCAAGGAACAGATCACTTGTTGATGACGTGAAGAAGAAAGGGTTACAGTTGAATCATTTGGCAACTGCTCTTAAGAAAAATGTTCATGAAGCCGCTATACTAATTTACTTAATAAACCCATCTCCTGCAGAAATCAAGACATTAGAACTTTTACCATGTCTTGTGGATGTGGTGTGTGCTTCAAACAATTACAAATGCAGCCTAAGAACACTGTGGATAACACCTCCAGCGGCGTCATTGATGATTATGGAAGCACTAGTCACTGCATTCGACTATACATCAAGTGAAACACAATTAGCTGTGATCAGCTCACCCAAAGTACTCTCAGGGCTCTTGGATGTCTCAAGAAACAACAACCTGGAAGAGATTATTGCTCTGGCAGCTGTTCTTATCAGATGTATGCAATTTGATGGTCAATGCAGAAAACACATAAACTATTCTGCTCCACTGGCTCCATTTATCTCTCTTTTGAGAAGCAACCATGAGCGTGCAACATCAATTGCATTGGAGTTTTTTCATGAACTGCTGAGAATTCCAAGGTATGAAATATCTACCTATTCACTATTTTCTTTATCCTCTGCTGGGGTAGGTAATGACCTTGACATTGATGATTGATGACAATAAGAATTATCAAAGAATATGAAATCTGGATGGTAATCATCAGCATGGGATTGGTGATAATGACACCGTAATGTGTAAGCTAAGATTTGTTCTTAGAAGCAAATCAATGACACCTTTCCCAAGGTTTTAATTCACCATAATTTGTTATCTTGTTAATGAAGAAGACTGAAAGAATCCAATGAATCGAATTATTATCTCACCTAAAAAATGTATGTGCCCTAATTGAACAAAGTGACCATAAACAATATTTTCTTCCTTATACAGCATACTTCTCAGAAGTAACTTACTGTTTACTTTATACCTTAAAGATATGATAAAAAAGATTTCAGAACATATTCAATCTCTTTCGCATCAGGTCATCAGCCATTGAGCTGCTGCAGAAAATTCAACAAGACGGAAGCAACAACAATATGTGTGCATTATTGCTTCTCATCCAAAAGTCACAACCAGAGTACAAAATTTTGGCAGCAAATTTGTTGCTTCAGTTAGACATGGTGGTAAGCATATTGAAGTGTTTTTTTTTCAAATATCTAGAAAAAATGTGTTTAAGAATAAAAGGACAAGCAGGTTTATGTAACTAAACCACCTCAATAGAACAGCATATGTTGAGCTTAGAATCTCCTAAACATATAGGGATATCACGAAATTCATGATATTGGGTGCCGAAGTACACAAGGAAAAACAAAAAAGAAAATTACCATGAAACACTATACAGAAGAAACCTGGAAATGTTTATTTTCTTTTATTCTTTCTATAACCATAAAATCACAATTTACCTATAGCTGGTTTCCGTTCCCATAAGAAACTAAGGTTTTACCAATCCATATATCTTCTACATTTAATTACAAAGCAAAAGGTGTTACCATGAACCTTTGACTATGATAAATTTTCAGGAAGAAACATCAAGTAAATTTGTATATTGTGAAGATGCTATGGAAGCCCTACTCGATTCAGTGGCATGTGAAGAGAATTCTGAGACACAGGCTCTATCAGCGTTCATCCTATCCAACCTTGGTGGAATCTACTCTTGGTCAGGGGAACCCTACACAATACCATGGTTGCTTAAAAAGGCTGGTTTGACTTCAGTGCCACACAAGAACATGATAAAGAACGTCGACTTTGCAGATAAATGTCTACAGGTAATTTGTGCTTTCAAGATTCAATTTAACTTGATGCTGCGTAAGATCACATAGATATTGATGATCTAGGGATGATTTAGCATTTAAGTTTTATCTCAACAGTCTAAGCAATGATTTTTGTGGAATTTACATTATCTTTTCAATTTTTCATATTGATGATCTAGGGATAATTTGACACTTGAGTTTTATCTGAACAGTCCTAAACAATTATTTTTGTGGAATTTACATTATCTTTTCAATTTTTCAGCCTTATTCTGTGAGAGACAGATCTCCAGTCCTATTAGATATTTACCTGTTCTGCAAGAGAGTTGCTGGGGTTCTTATCTTTTCTAAACTAACTCATGGTGATAGTTATTTTGCCTTTTAATGTAAAAAGTAATCCTCTATCTCCTCTGCCATTTCCACAATATATATATATATATACACACACATGGCCTCCGCAATAACATCACCAGCACTCTAAATTACCTATTACTCCCCCTCTCCCCACTTCCCACTCCCGACCCCCTGTTTCAATTTGTTTAGGCACTAAGATCCACACTGAATTTGGCTACCACGTAATTTTTTACAAATCCTTGAGTCGAAGATCTATCAGAAACAGTCTCTATACCTCCCTTGAAAGGGTTAAGATCTCCGTACACTCTACTCTCCCTCGGCCCACTTGTTGGATTACACTAGGAATGTTGTAATTTTTTACAATCTACCGCACCCATCAGTTGTTTACTTGTTCTAAAGACTCCATGTACTAACAGGACGTTGGCATAGAAACATGGTGCAGCAAAATAGCAAGGCGCTTCTTAAAGTTTGGAAGTCCTCTATTCCATGCTTTAGAGCAAGGACTTAAGAGCAAATCAAGGAGTACCTCCCGGGATTGTCTTGCTGCTACTGCATGGCTGGGTTCTGAAATCACAAAAGCCCCTGATGACTTGAGATATGCAGCCTGCGAGATCTTACTTAGTAGAATTGAGCAATTTGTTCATCCAGGTCTGGAGCTTGAAGAAAGGCTATTAGGATGTCTTTGTATCTATTATTATACTTCCGGAAGAGGTAAATGCCAAAATATGCATTAATTTTTTAAATTACAAAATCAGAAAGTAGTGTGAATCTTGAATCAAAATAAGGAAGCACTGTTAGCTTCTCAAAGCTTGTGAAGCATAAGTTGAGCCTCAATAGAAGAAAAGACATGAATGGCAAATGAAACAATGATTTTGTTTCACCAGTTCAACAGAACCTCCCTAGAGAGTACTTATGGCTGGAAATTGAAGAAGCTTGTGCTAGACTGTAGAAGGAGTAGAGGGCATCAGCTGTGAATGCAATGATAATTTGACAAGACAGTCGCTGCTTGTCTCTAATAAATTTCAATAATAAGCAAAATGAGAGCATGTGTAAAGTCCAAATTATACCTGTGTAAATCGTACACAATTTCCTCTTTAATTCATAGTCCCAAAAATCACCAAATTTTAACATCGTTTAGACACAATTTTGTCTGCTTTCTGTGCCACCTGTATAAAGTTAACTTAGCTTCACTTCAAACTTTTTTCCGCTTGGATGTCACCTCTGTGCTTAAGTTGACTTGCTTTCACTTCAAACATGTGCCTGAAATGGAAAACTCTTACAGGGATGAAAAAGCTAGTAAACTTTTCAGAAGGAGTTAGAGAGTCACTAAGACGCCTTTCCAACATCAGTTGGATGGCAGAAGAATTACTTAAGGTTGCTGACTATATCCAGCCAAACAAATGGGTAAGTAGACATCAGTTTTCTTTCTTATGTATTGTGGCTGTATGTGATGTTAATATCACCATAATGCAACCATTTGTAACAGTCATCTCTACCTGATCATCGCATCTATACAAGTGAATGTATAGAAATTGCATCATAAACAAGTAAACTATCTAGTTGCTATATGTAACTTCTTATCAATTAACCACATCCTTGGAAGAATTGTAACAAGGTTGGCAACTATATCAGTTAACAAGTTAAAATAAATTCCATAGTGTCAAATAGACTACTAGGACTTTTTCCTGCATAGGAACTGAATTTGGCCTTTAACATTAAAATGTAGAACAAGGATTACAGAAAACTTCAAAGGCAGAGAGGCATTAAAAAATTAAAGATCCATTTAAAGATGAATGCGTACAATCAATCAATTTGACCTCAATTTCAAACTAGTTGGGGTTGGCTATATGAACCATTGGATTCATGTAACATGAGAAAGATTCCCCATTTGAAACCATTTCTCTCTTATTCAGGCCAATTTTCATTTAATATCAAATGTTTGTCTTTTAAAGGCAAATTAAGGGAAATGTAAATCTAACAACATACCCAGTGAAGTCCCACAAAGTAGGATTTGAGGAGGGTAGAGTTTACCCGACCTTACCACTACCTCATAGAGATAGAGAGGTTGTTTCCGAAAGACCTCGACTCAAAATGTATCCACCCCAAGTAAAAGAAGAAAATAATAGATATAGAATAATGGCTAAAAACAATGTCAATTCTACAAGAAAAAAACAATGAAAGTAGCAAAATAATTGAAAAGAGCAATAACAACACAACCATAATAGTACGACTAATCCTATGACACACCTAAAACCGTTACAACGCAAGACGACATTCTACCCCTACTAATCTTCTACCCTAATACGCGACCTCCATTCCTTTCTATCTAAGATCATGTCCTCGATGATATGAAACTGCACCATCCTATCTAATAACCTCTTCCCAATACTTTTTCGGTCTACCCCTACCCCTCCATGTAACCCCTAAATCCAACCTCTCGCACCTCCTAACTGGGTGTCAACACAACTCCTCTGCACATGCCCAAACCATCTCAGTCTAACTTCTCTCATCTTGTTTGCCATAGAGGCCACTCCCTCCTTCTCCCGAATAACCTCATTCCTAGTCTTGTCACCCCTAGTATGTCCACACATCCATTTCAACATCCTTATCTCCGTAACCTCCATCTTCTGAATATGTAAGTTTTTGATTGATCAGCACTCCACTCCATATAACAAAGGTGTTTTAATCACCATTTTGTAGAACTTACCTTTGAGTTTAGGAGGTACCTTGTTATCACACAATACTCCAGAGGCAAGCCTCCATTTCATCCATGCTGCTCCAACGCGATATGTGACATAATCGTCCATGTCCCCACTACTCTGGATGATGGACCTAAGATATTTAATGCTTTCTCTCTTGTGAATAAGTTGAGTGGCAAACCTCACTTCCATAACCGCATCATCCATCGCAACACTGAATTTGCACTTCAAGTATTTTATTTTAGTCCTGCTCTATTTGAACCCTTTAGGCAAATCTCTAAGTTGACTAAAAAAGACTCCTGGCAAAACATCAACATAAAACACAATGAAGAAACAAATGTTTGATAAATAAGAAGATGCAGGTCTGAAACTAAAGACACAAAGGAAACTAGTCTCTTAATATAATGAGATGGGCTTCCGAGTTGCACCTGAGTGAAGAATTCCAAATGAAACAAATATGTTTATAGATCACCTGAGTCAACACCAGTAATGGAGTGTCATGATGCATGAATGAGAAATAATTACTCCCTCCGTCCCAATTTACGTGACATTGTTTGATTGTTCACAATGTTTAAGAATCAAGGAAGACTGTTGAAGCTTGTGGTCTAAAACAAGTCTTAGACATCGTGTGGTTGTAAATCATCTAAGCGTAAAGTGTGAGCTATTTGTTTCTAATATAGAAATGTGTTATTTTTCTAGGATAATATTAAAAAGAAAGTGTGTTGTATAAATTGGGACATAGGAAGTATATATCATGATACAATTATTCATTTCTAACTCAGTTTTTCTTCACTATGGTAAGAGCAGAGAATATCTTGTGTTCACACACAGATTCTCGAAATGAGTAGTAACCATAGCGGAGCAGTAACATCGCTCACCTATTACAACGGAGAGCTTTACAGTGGACATGCAGATGGTTCAATCAAGGTTAGTCACTTTTATGTGCTTCATACTTCTTGCCTCTAATTTTATGGTTCACATTAACAATGAGGATAATGACCTCTTGATAAATTGTATTCTGGGAAGATGAGTTATGCCTAGATATATATGTATTTAAGGTGCTCATTTGTATTAGATTTGTAATGTAATATATCTGATGGTTTTACATCATAGGCATGGGACATCAAAGGACAAGAAGCAACACTTGTTCGGGACGTGAGGGAGCATAAAAAGGCTGTGACATGCTTTTCAATTTCCGAATCAGGGAACTGCCTGTTGAGTGGTTCTGCTGACAAAACAATAAAAGTAACCAGTAACCAATCAAACTTTATGTTAACTGTTACTGAAGGGCATGCTAAAATGCAATTATCGGATGAGTTTTTCTTTTTTGGCAGATCTGGCAAATGCTTGAAAGAAGGCTTGAATGTATAGAGACTATACTGACGAAAGATCCAATTCAAAATATTAATGCACACGGAGAACTGATTTTTGCAGTTACCCAGAGCCACAAAATGAAGGTAGATATAAACGATCATTACATTCAGATGAAAGAACCTAGCAATTGAAAAACAACAAGTTCTGAAACAATTTTTAAGATGCTATATTCATTACCAAGACTTGCTCTTTTATAGGTGTTTGATGGATCACGGAAGGCCAGTAAATATTTAAAGAATAAATCCATAAGGTGTGGAACATTGACAAATGGAAAGCTGTATGTAGGCTGCACAGATTCAAGCATACAGGTCAGGATCAGATTTTGTTTCAGAGTCATGCTATACAACTCATTCAGCAACTGATTGACAAATATATAATTACTCAATACAGGAGTTAGCTATAGCAAACAGCAGGCAGCAAGAGATCAAAGCACCATCAAAGAGCTGGAGCATGAAAAACAAGGCTGTGAACTCATTAGCTATATATAAGGACTGGCTATACAGTGCAAGTTCAACGATTGAAGCTTCACATATAAAGGTAACAAATCCAACTTGTTAATGTGGAGAAAGTACCTTTTCATTGACACCACCACTGATGCAGGACTGGAGAAAAAACAAGAAATCCCAAATATCAATGTCGCCAGAAAAGAGAGCCAATGTGTTGGCAATGGAAGTAGTGGAGGACTTTATATATTTAATTTGCAGTACGTCAATGAGCAACATCCAGGTACTGGCATATCTTACATAGAAATTGAGACTTAAGTTTGATAATTCTAGAAAGTCACATTCCAAAGGGAAATATGAAGCTCTATCTACTTGATGAAAATCACCTAGGGACAGAATATGATCCAATAATGAGTACTAAATATATGCTCATTACTCGACTCACTTGCACAAAATTTACCATTTTAAGTACCACTTCATCTCTAAGCAACCTGATGCATACTAACCCAAGAATACATGACGCAACCAGATTTGGCTGAGAGGAACGCAGCATAAAGTTGGAAGATTATCAGCAGGCAGCAAGATAACAAGTCTTCTGACAGCAAATGACATAATTATATGTGGTACCGAAACAGGAATGATTAAGGTTTGTCTATTCAACTTACTCAAAAAGGAAGAATTATTAAAGGCAAATGGAACTTTTGACACTCCACATTACAGAACAAACATGTTTATCATGTAATACGTACCCCTGAGAATAACAAATGCACATGTTCCTATATGGAGTGTCAAAACTTCCATTACCCTTTTTGGTATCTTCCCTTCAAAATTCTTTGTTAAAGAAGAGCGCAATCATTGTTTGCTCTTTTCCAAACATAACGGTGTTAATTCCTTGCTTTGACTTCTCATCTTAAAAATGGCAGGGTTGGATCCCCCTGTAGTGGTATATTACAGGTACAGAATAAGTCTAGCAAACAATGATAGTTTTTCAAGTTAGTCATTTTCACCTTGTACAGAAGCAGTATGATTTCGAGAGAACAACCACACAAATGAGTGCAGTGTAATTATTTTTTGATGATAACAATGCGTGCAGTGCAATTATATCATTTCACTTCAAATAATTCTAGATGCCATGTAAATCAATGTCAGATGAATGGTAAGCCTTTTTGCTTCTTTTCTACTTAAAAAGTAGAGGATGAACCTTTTCAAGTCCTTTGTTATAAGCTCATATACAAACACACAAAACGAAGATACTTTGCATAGCTAATATTCTTTCATTTAATGAAATCATCAGAGAAATTTTGACAAACAGATAATCGGCAATCATGATGTAAAATACAAAATGTACAAATTAATTGTGCACACTCAAAATCAGATATCCATATCAATTCTTGTAATTAAAGAAAAATAAAAATTAATCGGTGAAGAGAGAGTCCAAAAAACTGAGATTCCAGTAGCTTTTCTCTGGTCCTTTCCAAGTGTGCCTTGAACATTCAGAGTTCATTCACGTTATGACATGTTTCAACATTGATTTTTTTTTTAAATGTCGATATTAGTTATATATAGAGAGATATTAATAATGTACGGTTTATTTACTCAAATTCAGTCATGTAAAGGTTAATTTATTTATTTTTTGGTGGTAATTTAATATTAAAAGTAAATAAATATTACTATATATTTTTTAAAACTAATTTTTTTTTATAATTATATTCTTGGCTTTTATTACTTTAGTATTTATTTTTTCTGCATTTTTGTTTAGGCAACAATTTAGTTAGGAATTTTAGGTGTTACATTCTTAACTTTCTCAAATAGTTGAATGATGAATCACTCACGCGCGTTGAGTACATTTTCAGCATTTTTATGTTCCAATGTTATATATAAGAGTTTTTATTTATTTATTTTTGAATGGATTAGAAGCATATGTATGAATATTATCGTCAATAATTTGAATGTCTACTATTATTTTCAAAAATAATTATGGAATTACATTAAATCAAACTTTCAGCTTCGTCACATTAGAGGAATTCATTCATTTCATTTTTCACATACTGTTTTATCCTAAAATCTAGAGTGTCTAGCGTTTAAGCAACAAAATAGAGATTTTTTTAAATAATATGTAGAATCCAACAAATCTAGCATACATCATTGAGTCAAATCAAAATTCTTGTATTTTATAGTCTCAATGGATTAAACTAGACTCATCTTTATTTAACGTGGAAAAAACTTACATAATTCATCAATAAATTAACAAAACCGGCACATAAAATAGTGAAAGATCAAAGAGAACTAACTCAAGATATATTATGCTTATATAATGCAACCTCTATGATGTTTGTAGGCGAACTCTAAGAAGGTATGGAAACAAAGAACATGCTTCAATCTCAAGCAACATTATTCAATTGGATTTTTTTTCAAAAGATGTCTCTTATTTTAACTACTATGTTTTTTTATTCAATTAGTAAAGCAACAAGCTTTAAAAGTATCGGCACTAATAATATATAATCAATTGAAATAATAGTATTTGAATAATCTTCATTTTCTGCTGACCCTGATTATTTCAACTGTTGAAATTTGAAAAAAGAAAGAAAGAATATAATTTGAGAACAGAAGAAATTAAAAATAGCTTAAGAAAGACGATCATATAAGTCAATATTTTCATCAATTTGAAAAGCATTTTGGTTACTTATAAAAACACTAATGTGGAATTTCTTATACAAAAACAACCCATTTTAAGCAACAATATTTTACTTACCTTCTATCTTCTATTATATAAGCCAATAAAAGTGGACTAACACAACAATAATTGATTCTACTAAGCTTTATAAAGTGTTATATTAATTTGGGCTTATTTTATTGTACATTCTTTTTATGTTCTTTCCCTATTACCACGTGTTTGCTATTTTTTTCAACAAATCACTTGTGGTTGACTACTTCTTCCACATTCCAATAATATTCACTCAGAGAGGGCAAAAAACTATTTGGTAAGGAGCAATATCTTAGCCGAGTTATAACATTTTAATTATCAGTTTATATGAACTCTGGAGTTTTCTTTCTTATTCTTTGTTTTAATTTTTTTTTAAATTTTTGGGTGCAATTAATGATTTCTTTTTTGGAGAATATACAATAGCAAGATTATAGATGTTAAGTTTTCTCTTTTCGTTTCCTTTTCTTAAAGTAGATTTTGAGGAAATAGATTCTAAATAAATACAAATTCTTAGTATTATACCTACCCCATTTTAACTCAAAGTCAAACAGTATATAACATATTGGTGATTCCAAAATTAATTAACTTAAGGAGTCGTCTGTAATAATATAAAATTTATTAAAATATAAATTTTATAAAATAATTCAAATTATATTAAATTCAAAATATATTAGTCCAAAAAATAAATGATGTGGATTATAATTGGATTAATTAATTGAGTCCAATAAAATATGAATTTAATTAAAAGTCCAAATCTATTTATTTGGGCTATAAAAGATGACCCTCTATTGGGCCCAATATCCCCTCATCCTAAAGGCCCACTTGATGCCACGGGTCGGAAGATGTGGCATGCCAAATCAAATAAAGAAGTCAATAGGATCATGTCATGTGTCAAAATGACATGACATTCCTATCTCAATCAAAGGTCAATAAAAAAGTGTCACATGTACAAGTGATGTGTTTTGACCAATCAAATATTGTCATGTCACTTTAAAGGAAACCTATTCCTATCACTTTTTCTGCGTCATGTCACCTTAAATTTGATTGGCCAAAAGAAAGCTTGATTCCATCATAACTCCTCTATTCTACAACTATATATAGGGGTACTCATAATTCAGAATTCACATCAAGAATTCTAACAAAAAGCCAGAGAGAGCTCGTGGATCAAACGTCGCAGATTTCTCTACAAGCAACAAGAATTCAAGAAATCAAGCATTCAAGTTCAAGAGCACATCAAGATCAAGATCATCGAGTTCAAGAACAAGCCCAAAAGCCCTTGGATTCAAGTACAAGTCGAGATCAAGTTCAAGAACAAATTTATATCAAGTTCAAGTTAAAGCACGCATCAAGATCAAGTTCAAGAACGCATCAAGATTAAGCCAAAAATCCCTTGAGTTCAAGTACAAATCAAGATCAAGTTCAAAAATAAATATATATCAAGTTCAAGTTCATCAAATTCGTAAATCAAGATCAAGACCACTGGATTCAAGAACAAGCCTAAAAGTCGTTGAATTCAAGTACAAGTCAAGATCAAATTCACCAAGTTTCACAAGATTCAAGATCAAGCTAAAGAGCCCTTGAGTTTATATTTGAAAAGGCGAATCAGAGGATTCATAGAGATTGTAGAAC
>JBCEWC010013336.1:0-15143 GCA_038996855.1 Solanum aculeatissimum
TGCTAGTGGTGAGCCCTTTTGTTCAAGGGCAATAGCCACCTTCTATCTACCTAGTTTTATTATGTCATTTACTTTACCTATGTATTGAGGGTGAGCCTCAAACTTTGTCGAGACCCTGCTTATCTATGTAGAGTCTTGTTGGACAAATCTATACTCTTGTGCGTTGACTTGTTATGTTAAACATTATGGTGATGTAATACTATGCGTATTATCCTCTATCATGAGAATTGTCATTGCTTATGCTTATGAATTGTATGTTCGAAATTGTGATTGACTATGTGCTTATGTGGAAAGTCCCATAATCCCGGCGTGCCCCCATAGTTTGAATCTCACTTGCTCGTCCCCTTAGAGATAATTTCTATGTGTTATGTGAATCCATGCTTATCCCATTCCTGGTAACGTCCCCATAGCTTGAGTCCAAAGCCTCGATTCCCTTAGAGCTTATGTGTTATGTGTTTAGCTTCCTCCCTTCCGAACCGATGATGTGTGTGATAATGCTATGATATCTTGATTGAGGACTTTTGGGTTCTCCTTCACCATGTCACATCTAGGCCCCTATCCGGGTCGTGACAGGGTTTTTGCACAAGGTCGTGTGGAAAGGCTGACTTCGAATGGGCATATCTCTTTGTTAGGGATGAACTGTGTGGGCTACGACCTGTCAAAATGAAGCTCTTCGAGTTATCTTCGCAATGCAATTGGTATCACTCAATTCAGAGTTTGGACGTGGAGGTTATGGCCGTTACAATGAGACTTCCTGTGCATGGAAGTGTTCTAGAAAAGGAAAGTACAAAGTTGGCTAAGGCAAGGCCTCACGGAAGGACCACGCAACGTGTGGGGGTTCACAACCCGTGATCCCGTCCGTGGGGAGATCCAGAGTGTGGTCTAGATATTAGACAAAGGCCCCGAGCTAAGTGAGGCTCCACGGACCACTTCACGGTCCCTGAGATACCTCACGGCTCGTGAGGGCATCTGTGAGGTAGTCCCGTGAGGTTCCTAAGATTTCAAGCCAAGGAACGAGCCAAGTACAACTTCACGGTCAAGTTCACGGTTCGTGAGCCTCTACACAAACCGTGAAGTTGTCCCCATCAGCGACTATTTCAATTTTTCTTCTTGTTTCATTAATGGTCTAATTGTAATTTTAATTAGTCCTAGGGCCATTTTAGTCTTTTTAAACCTTTCTAAAATCCATAAATTGAACCCTAATCACTCCTAATTCATTCAATCTCTTGAACCTCTTCAAATTTTTCTCTCAATTTTCTCTCCACCTCCATTGAAGACAAGCTTCGGAATTGGGGGAATTTCAATTCTTCTTTAGAATCTTCTTATTTCTCTTGGTTAATTCAAGGTAGGTGAGATTGATTCATGGTTTCTCTTTCAACCATGAAGACCCAAAAAACCTTTTTCTTTAATTTGATAAATTTTGATTTCTCTTCAAAATGGGTCTTTAAAATTATGAATGATTTTACTTAAATTAACGTGTGGGTTGTGTTAAATTATTAATTTCGAAGTGAATTGAGCCCCTAATTGATGAATTCCATTGATTCCATGATGATTCAAAAATGCATGTCCCCTTGGTTCTTCAATTCAAGTATGGGTATTAAGAATTTTGCTTTAAATTGATGATTTTATTATGCTTTGGGTATGAACTTATTGTATTGATTATTTAAACATTGATATCCAATACCCATGCTCTTGATCACCCATTCATTGCATTTATGAGCATGAAAGGCTTGATTTGATGAAACTCTTGATAAGGTCTTGACCCTCATGTTATGATATGACTTAACTTTTATAAAGATATGGGAATTGACTAAATATGATCACATAGAGTCTATGTTATGGCTTTTTAAAACAATTATGGGTGTTTACACCAATTTGACATGATGTGATATGATGTGTAGAATGATTTACTCCTATTGCATTGGTTTTGGAAACTCTTGTTGGCTTTTAGCCCAATTATGCATTATTTTGAATGAAATGTTGAATCTCCATTTTGAAGGCCTATATATGTATATGTATTCCCGTAGGATGAGACTTAGCACCGAGGGATTGGAGTCGGGGTGGACTATCTCCAAGGTTCCATACTCTTTTCCGTCAAACCATGTACCAACATGGGTTATCTCCCTTGATGGGATTGACTTGTTTTGTATCCCCTTTCTTAAGGGTTGACTAGGGATCTACCTTACAAGTAGTCCAATTCCAAGCAATAGCTCGCTTGGTATCTCATGTTGTTGGTTGAGGTCACATCCCCGCTATGATATGTAGGTTTGTATTCATGCGTCACGACATGACATGGCATATTGTTATGATATCTACTCTCTTGGCTATGTGCATTCCTTCTGTACCAATATGTGCCCTTGTCATCTAGCCTTGTTGTACGATCATGTTCACGTGCATGGCAAACCCACATACTTAGTGCATTATATGTGCTAACCCATACTCTTTGTCTATATGATCTAACCATGTAGGGACCGGAGGTGCCTTCCATCCACCGTTGGACGTCTAGTTGGAGAACTTGAAGGTGTTGCTTGCGGTGAGCCCTATACTCCAAGGGCAACACCTACTTTCTTCTATCTTATGTCTTTATTCTATGTTTATTTATCTTATGACTTGAGGGTGATCCTGGAATATGTCGAGGCCCCATCTCAGTTTATGTAGAGACATTATTGGACATATCAACCTCTAATGTACGTTATGCTATGTGTTGATTGTAATAATATGACTATCTATGTTCGGCGATGGTTTCTTATGTTATGTTTTTGTTTCCGCTTATTTTATTGTGATTATGGGATTGGGAATGTGCTTATGTGGAAAGTCCCTAACCCTTCTTTCCCCCATAGCTTGAGTCATACTTACCATCCCATTAGAACGTAATTGCTATGTGCTATGTGATTCATGCTCTTCCCATCCCCGGAAACATCCCCATAGCTTGAGTCCAAAGCCCCGAAACCCCTCAGACTTATGTGCCACTTGTTATTTTTATGCACTTCCGAACCGATGATGTGTGTGATGATGCTAAGATGGCTTGATCGAGGACTCTCGGGTTCTCTTTTGCCATGTCATATCTAGGCCCTACTCTCAGGTAGTGATAAAACATCACACTCAATCACAATAATGATGATCCACCACCACTCGAGGATGTGAATCCAGTATCACGGGATCTTCAAGTTGCTTCTCCTACAAGGAATCAATACAGGTTTGACCCTATGGCAGTGGATGTTCCCAGAACTATAGGATTACCTCCTTTACTAGATAACACTAAATATGTTGTGTTGAGTGGGTTACTACAGATGTTGCAGAATAGAGGCTTATTCATGGGCTTACCATCAGAGGATATGCATAACCATCTACACAATGTTTTATTTTTCTGTAATAGTATGATGGAAAATCAAATTTTTTTCATGGATGTCGTTGAGCTTCGTGTCTTTCCATTATCTCTTACAGGTTATGCAATAATATAGTTATCTAAAATCCCATAAGATTCTATCACTACATGGGCAGAAATACAGAAAGCCTTTTTGGAGAGGTTCTTTCCTAAGTCAAAGAAGTTGAAGCTATAGGATTTGATTAAAAACTTTGAAGATTTGCCTAGTGATTTAATAAGCACTACAAGGGAGCGATTTAGAAAGTGCTTGAGGAGTGCTCCAGACCACAAGATTGTTGATGATTCCTTGGTGGAGATCTTCTATTGGGCATTTGATGATAATAGCAAAGCAGTGATTGACACTATAACTTGAGGCTCATTCATGGATTACACATTTATTGTGATAGTTGAGCGACTAGAAAAGGTAGCCAAGACTAACCGTGCATGAGGATCAAGAGACAAATCAATGACTAAAGCTCCTTCTCAGTTAGTACCAATATAGAATAGGCCAAGATCAATGAAGATATGATACAAGAGTTAGCTTGGATTAGTACTAATGTGGGATTGTTGATGAAGTAGAATCAGGAAAAAGTTAATACGGTTAGCCAATAGCCACCTCGTGCACCCTAGTATGAGGAGACTCTTTCTTTGTGACTGATCAGATTGGGGGCTTTGAACCAACGCCCAAGGCTCTAATCAAGACTATTAGCGCCAAGGTCAAAGGAATCAAGGTCGGAACTACAACAGGGATAATGCTTATAGGGACAACAACCAAGGTTGTTACTACGATAGGAAAAGAGGTCAAGAGATAGTAGTTGGGGTCACAGAGATGGGTATAGAAGTAGTGCGTATATGCTACCTCACAATCCTAATTCTAGGGCTGGCATTTCGCATTTGAGAAGATATTTACTAAGTTATTGAAGAAGACTGACACACAAGATGAGACCTTACAAGGGATGAAAACTGATATCTCAAGTATTAATTAGAAGATTGAGTCTCATTTTATGGCCATTAAATAGCTAGAGCAATAATTTGGTCAGATATCTACACACTTGAACTAGCATCAGAAGGGTATATTTCCAAGCAACACAGTGCAAAATTTAAAGAATGATGGGCATGCATTGTAGTGACCACACGAGGCGGTAAGCATACTATTTACCCACTGATGTCGGTAGATGATGGTGTGATTCATGAGGAGATGGTAGAGAGCAAAGATGTAGAGATTAGAGATGAAAAGGCCAAGGATGGGGTGAGCATTGAAGTGGTGACACCAAAGAAGTTGAAAACCATACCTAGGACTCCACCACCTTTCCCTCAGAGACTCAAGAAAAATGAGGAAGAAGGTAAGTTTCAAAATTTCATTGCTATGTTGAGGTAGTTAACCATCAACATTCCCCTTATCGAGGCATTAGAGAAAATGCTTGGGTATGCCAAGTTCATGAAGGACCTAGTGACAAAGAAGAGGACGGTGAGCCAAGAGCTCTCCCAGGAACTTCAGCATTACAGTGCTATTGCAATTAGGTCCTTGGTGCAAAAGAAAGAGGACCCCCAAGCATTCACTATCTGATAAACCATTAGAGATGTCAACTTTGCAAAGACATTATGCAACTTAGACATCAACATCAACTTAATACCTCTTGCAGTATTCAAGAAGTTAGTCATGGGAGCCCCTATACCAACAAACATGTTGTTGTTGATGGCTGACACGACAGTGAAGAGGTTTGAGGGGATACTATACGATGTTTTAGTCAAAGTGGAAAAGTTTATATTCCTCGCAGACTTCGTAATTTTGGATTGTGAGGTTGACTTTGAAGTCCCAATCATCTTTGGAAGGCTTTTCCTAGCAACTAGATGGGCACTACTGGACAAGGAGTCTGGCCAACTCAAGTTTAGATTAAATGACGAAGAAATCATCTTCAATATTTGTCAGTCCATGAAGAGATGTAATGATCCAACGATAGAAGTACGGGCACTTGGGGAAATATTAGTAATCAAGTTGACAAGTTATGTCGTGACACTAAATCAGGTGCTACTTGGGAGACAACCCAAGATATTTGAGATAAATCTAATGTGCTTGTCTTATTTTTGCTTTTTGGACTTATAGGTAGTTTAATTGTTTTTATTCATAATATTGGACTTATGGATTTGTGAATTATAGGTTCACAGTTTGTTCTATGGATACTATGCAGGAATGGGGTTAAGGCAGCAAAGTAGTGCAAAAGAGGAAAAAGTTTGTTCTACAACTGGTTTTGCGAGTTGTGGTTTACACCACAACTCGTACACTGACTCGTAGACCTACTTCCAATGAAAAAATATTATACACTCCAGTCCACGAGCCAACTTTATGGCCCGTAAATATACCTATGGGCCATGAAAGGGGTTCGTGGATCCGAGGTAAGAATTTGAAAACTTGCCAAGTGTTGGGAGCACTTACCATCCAACCTACGAGTCATATGTAATATTATGTCTTGTAGGTGGATTCATAAAGTAAAGGTCTTAAAGTTAGGGATTTGAAACTACGAGACCATACCTTATGGGTCATAGAACCTCTTACGGCTTATAATCATGGTTTTGTGAGGTTTGAGCCCTACTAAAACCCGACTCATTTAATTAAATAAAAGGGGGATAACCACAATTACCCCTCACTTTCCTAATTATTTCCCAATATACCAAGACCCCGTGTCTTCTTCCCCATGTCCGATCACCGCCAACCTTCACCACCATTTTTTCTAGCCTATTTCCGACCATTTTTCAACCACCCAGCGATGAGCCTGACATACCTAGGGTTTCACCTTCTCAAATTTTTCTTGCTATTTCTCGGGTTTTTTTTAATCAAAATTATGGTATGTACTCTTCTTGGAAATTTATTTTTTCAAAAAATTGTGTTAGTGGTGTGAGACATTATAAAGGATAATATCATAATTTTCTTGCTCTAATATTTGGTATCGTCTGTAAATGAAGTATAACATATGTTAGGCACTATTTAATTGCATAATTGATCTTGAACCATACATATGCTTGTGAGAATCATTGTTTAAATTTGTGAAATACCTTTTCAACTGAATTTATATTGTTTGTCTGGGTGAAAATCAATAAAGAAGGGCTTGCAATTAAATTAGTCATAAACAATGAATTGTTCGTATGAATATTTTTATTTGATATTATGAAACCACTTGTGGGCTAGATTATACTGAACTATTATGTTGAAACCGACTAAGTGATCTCATAAATTGAATGATGAAATCCTAACCAGTTAATTAAATGATGGTTGCCGTAATGGTTACATGTATCTGATTGGATTGGTGGTTGAAGGGATTGAATATGTTGTGGATCTTGAGTAAATTAATGATAATTGGTGTATGTTTATGTTGTGGGATTGAATATGAGTGCATGGAATACATATTGAATGTGTTTTGCTTGATTTCAGTGGCATTGCTTCGTTGTTGTTTAAAGTATGAACCCTATTGTTGCAACCTAGTCATCATGTTTAGAAAATTATTAAAATTTGCTTGACTTGGATTTGGTTGTGATGTTTGGGTGTAGTATTGAATAATGGAACCACATTGGTGATCTCTGAATACTGAAGTTGTTGATTTTCAATAGCACGAGGGTCTTCTACAACCCATAAATTAGTCTACAGATTGTACTTGCCCCTCGTAAGTTATAATCAACAATTTTCTTTTCTAGGATATCATCAGACGAACCCACCTATGGGTTATAGTTCTATCTACGACCCATATGAAGGGTTCGTAGGTTCCTTACCTACATCAATTAAAATTTGGCAATGTACTTACGACTCAGTTTATGGCCAATAGTCTGTTCTACGAGCCATAACTTGTCTCATCTGTACACTTCCAGTAACTTGAATTATTGTGCCCTATTACCTACAGAGGCCTTCTACGGCCCATAGTAGAGCTTTTGTATGTCCTGTTGTGGCGATCTTTTCTAATGTTTTCATTTTGTTTCTAAATTCGTAGAACTTATGTGTGCTTTTATTTGTGTGTTTCAAGTACCATGGCGCCTTCACTAAGGAAGGATGAGATACAAGCCATACTGAGGTTGCTCCTCAAACCAGTTGATTAGTAGAAGAGTTCAACATCCTGAACAGATGAGGGAATTGAGCGATGACACACTAAGATGGAAGCTAGATAGATAATGCCGGTCCAGACACTGGCCATAATGTTTTAGGCTCCCTAGTCCAAGGAGGGTGGTACCCAACAGAGCAGCTCCATGCAGATAATATACTTTGATGAGGGGTCTCAATCAGGGTCAGGAGATGGAATTGGCTTCAGCTCAAATGAGGAGTCGATATTAGAGAATGTAGAGTCTACCTTAGCACCACCAGCACCAATTGATGCACTGACGAGTAGATGGTGTGTATAGGGTATGCAGCAGATATACAGAGATGATATTTATTAGGACAAGCAGGGTCATCAGGCTCGTACCATATTTGAGGAGTCACGCATCATCACCACATGGCTTGATAGTGCTCCTACCCTCTGGGACACTATGTCCCATTATCACTTGGAGTGGTTAGCAGCCCCATTGGGGAAGTAGTTCTAGGTGCTTGGTCAAGCCCCAATTGGATCTAAAGAGGTCCACCTTCATTCCCTTCCCGTGCTTGATCTACTGGCTGTGTATAGCAGTGAGAGTGGAGATTATACACATAGTGGGCACAATGATAGAGGTTCAGAAGACCTTGGAAGTCAGCCTGATAAAGGTTGATGAGAATCCTGTGGCCCTCCGGTGAGAGCCACATCCACCGGTCTGTATACCACGTATGTTTGTTGCAACTCCATAGTATAAGCCTTCTTCATATATTATTGTTGCTCCAGAGGTAGAGGGCCCCCCACAGTTAGAGACTGAGAGGGAGATAGAGCCCACCACTAGTTATACTCTTGTACCAGAGGTACTTTCTATACATCTACCCTCTATTGGCATGTTATTCTTGTCTGTGGAGTTGATTCAGACTCTAGTACAACATTGGGTTTGCACTGAGTCACTACTGACTTAGTTGCTACAAAAGATACGACCTTAGGATCGCAAGTCCATTTCAAAGGCTGAGGAACGCATGCAGACACACCTCATGGCCATTATTGAGGAGATACTAGCATAATTTCATGGACATTTAGATGCATTCAATAGGTGAGTAGAGCAGAGCCTTGGATCAACCCAGCCTACTAACTTTACAACTATCAGGGTAGAGATCTAGTAGCTTTGTACTGAGATGAGAGCAGTATCATCAGCACTGCTCATGCTTCCATGCCTAACCCTACTACTGAGGTTGTTGTTGATTGGTTCTCTACTGAGGAGATACCACTCCAAGCCCCTGGAAGAGGCCTCGACTTGAGAATGATAATTTTGATATAGCAAGGTGAGAGGCGGAAAGGATAGAGATGGAGCAGCTTGAGGTTGCTAGACGATTGCAGATGAATTGGATTGACAGACATGTGAGCTTGAGAGAGTGACGGGGGTGATAGACCCTCTAAACATATTGTTGATGCTAAGGAGACTACCAGGAAAGTTGAGGATGGTCAAACATAACCAGAGACTGGTGCTTAGGCACCTAGGTATGTTCTTTTTGACCCCTATGCGTTACTTTTGCTTTTGTTGTTGCATTGAGGACAATGCAAATAATTTTTATAGGGTGTGGGTAGTTATAGGCCTCAGAGAAGTCTGAGTAACCAAGGCCTACAACTATCCTAGTTTTTTAGTCTGTGGGGTTTTCTTGCCTATGTTCTTTCCCTAAGGACATTTATTTTCTGTTAAATTGGCCTGTTTAGGATGTGTAAGTAGTATCAGTAGCATTCTGTACTGATATCTGTAGCATATGTTAATTTTGTTGAAAAATGATACCCCTCTAATTTTAATGATGTGTTGTTAGATATGTTCTGATGAAAACCATGTGGAATAAATGATTGACAATGTTTGCTCTGAAAAATTAAGGTTGAATTGTGATAATAAGCATGATCTGAGAATCTTTGTTAACATTATATTCAATGCCAAGTATGTATGAGCATTATTGTATGATTTGGATACTATGTTTCAATTCAGATCATCCTTTGTTACTTTGTCTGAGACTGTAGGTTAGTTAGTTAGGAATGGATCTTAGGTTGTTGTTCATATCATTCAACATAGCCTAAATAGACCAACCAAATGCATCATGTATCCTTTGTTCCTAATGTTTGAGCCTTACATATACCCTTTCTTTATTAATAACTAAGTAACTAAACCTTTTTTACTATGAAATCTTGAATTTGGCTGTGGTCCTTCCTTTAATATGTACCTCAACTCAGGCTAAAAGACTAAGTTAAGAGTGGCTACCAAAAGTGGCCCTGATTAAAAGGTTGGATATTATGCACCTCAACTAAGGTTAAAACCCAAAGTTGAGGGTGGTTGTTGCAAAGGAATCATATCAAATGGGAAAGAAAGCATAACAATACAATGAAAAAGGGTAGAATGCAAAATGGGTGTGAAAAAAATGAATAAGATGCTTAAATTTTGAGCTGAAAAGAAAAAGAATTATGAAAATAAAAGGCATTGAGCTATAAGTTAGAATAAGACACCCAAAAGCATGTAAAATAAGAAAAAGGGATCAATGTAGCAAAAATATCAGTGTTGGTAAGGCAGAAGTGTGAAATAACGCAGTGTCAAGGAGGGTCATTAGTCACTATGTTCCAGAAATGTCATACCAAAGCCCTCTGAGCCTATGTTACAAGCTCAGAAAGTCCTATAGTGATCCTACTCCAAGTCGTCGAAGGTCATAGTCATGAGTATAGGGGAAAGCCTATGGTATTGTACACAATGTCTGAATATCTTTTGTGAGCCTAAGTGTTTTTTATAGTCCTAAGCATTAAATGTAAACATATCATCATGAGTGAGATAAGGGTCTTCTTTCAGTGAGGGAACTTGAATGGTATTGTTGGTTTTAAACTACTGGGATGCGTTTTTGCTTATCTACATGGCCTTATCTATCATAGTTGCACTATCATATCTTGATTCACATGAGCTTATTTGAATACTGTCTGATATATGCACTGATGAGCTTCACTGGGTATCTGTGATTGATTTGGAGATGATATATGCCATTAGATTGAGGTATGTGTGTTATTGTATTACTTATGTAGATTGAGTCTGTTGCTTAAGGACAAACAACAATTTTAAGTTGAGGTTGTTGATGTGCTCCAAAAATACAACAGTTTTTATTCTGTAAACTTAGGATTATGTGTGTTCTCAAAGCGATGTTAGTAGGTTTGATGTGTTTTATGTTGGTTTTATAGGATTACAAGAATCAGGATAATTTTATGCCAAGTGTTGCAGATTGCAAGTTTTTTGGTGATTTACTAGTCCTTCTATAGACAGTGGTTTATTCCACAGGCCGTAGGATGGTTTTGTGGGTTAGATGTAGTGAAGGGCTAATTTCAGATGTTGAGGCTATGAGTTGTCATACGAGCAGTAGAAGTTTTGACGGCCCATATGTGTGTTTGTATGTTGAAATCCGGGAATATACTGAAGTGTTGAACTGTTATTAGATGAGGGCTCTTATGGGCCATAAGTCAGATAACGGGTCATGGAAAAGTTCATGCCTGGAGGATCCGTGTTGTGAAGATGTGCTGAAAATTTATCAGACGAAACCCCATTATGGGTTATAAGTAAGAGGATGGCTCGTAGGAGGAGTTCGTTGGTTAAAGATAGTTTTTTAACAGAACAGACTACGAATGTCATGCTCTAAAAGAAGAGGAGATGTGATTAGCACTCGATATCGTAATTGGCCGAGTAAACCACTAAACATGCTAGTTAACTAAACTAGGGCCCAAAGGTTGGCAGCATAATGTCTGGAAAACAAAGCCTGGACCATTTGGGTTATGACCTGCTTAATAGTAAGCCAAACACATCAGGAAAGGTAAACCAAAATGATAAAGTACTAGCTAGCCGACAAGGCGGCAACAACAGAGGTACAGTCACACACTATCTATACATACCAATCCTACGCATGGAGACTGAAAGATACAAAAAAAACTAACCAAAAAATAACATGTCCATAATAGCCTCTAAGAGTGTCACTAACATTGTCGGGACAGGGCCCCGACTATACCCAACTGCACAACAAAAAGTAAGCATCTTGTGAAAGCTATAGGAAAAGGTGGAGCGTACAAACTCATAGCTGAACTGAGAACCTAGTGGGGGGGGATCAGTCAGAGTCCCTAGAAAGAGACCTTAACTCTGAAAATGACCATGAAGGTGTTTCAAATAATTCTTATACTTTGTTCCATGTCAATCATTATACTGCAGATTATTGAAAACCGATGTGTTACTTTCTAGGTGCTTCAGCTATTGAAAAGGCAGTTGTGGATCCTGAAGGTTGAGTTGTTGTATCTCTACCTAACCCTGGACACTAGCTAATAAAATATTTTTTCTGCCCACAATGGTAACATGCACCTGAATCCCTTCTACACTACCCAGTATGAAGCTTACTGCATTATGTACATGGAGGAGTAGGCTATCTCATTTTCGCAGAACGCTCCTGTCGAAGGCTTTTAGGTCGGCCTAAACTCTACCTCGGTCCTGAATGAATATAATGATCAAATCGCTGGCCCTGTGTTTGTGGTAGGAAATTACCTACTGACTGAGGTGGATATCGATGCAAAGGGAGCTGAAAATCACCCCATGGCTCCCTATAAGACCCCATTACGGTCGGAGGATGATAGAGCAACCATGCCTTTCTCCCTTGTTCGAGCCCTTTTATTCTGATCCCTATCTCTATGGGTATCCCAAATTCGACAAGAAAGGTCCTCCGTAGTCTGAGCAAAAGTCTGTATGCGATAAATATCTACACCATCCTATAAAGATGTTATCCTTCCATTTCTGATCAAATGATCCCCCCAAACAATTCATATAATGATAAATTCTGGCGCTCATGGTACGTATAATATCAAGAGTGGATCTAGCCAAAGAATTGAACCTAAGGCTATATTTCCTTACACTCATATCCCCCTACCGCAAACTGATAAACTAGTCAATACAGGCCTCCCAAACCTCCTATGGCAAGTAATGTGCTAAACATGCCTTAGAGAAGTCCTCCCTCTCTGCTGGCGGAGTATCAGGCCCTCTGGATCTCCCCCATGCCTCGTACCATAAGATGGCGACATCATGTAGTTGAAAAGAAGCCAACTCCATGGACTCAGTGATGGAGGCATGCATCACCCTCAATACTCTATACATATGGTCTATAAAGTCCTAGGGATCCTCAGTGGGACTGGATCTTGTAAATACTAGAGGGGCCTAGTGAAGGAACTCTTGTACCTTTGAGCTTTCTGTTTGATCCCTTGTGGTGTCTGCTCTCGCTACTAGTTATCTCTCATGAATATAAACCATCCTAGTCAATAGTAGAATAACTTCCCTCATCCCCTGCTCCCTAGTCTCTGGTGGGGTTGGGGGGTACAGAATCTCCTTGGCCTCAACATATGTTGGTGAATCTGGTACTATGGATACTAGAGACTCCCTATGTCCCTCAATGGGGAATATATCTTCCTGACCTGGCAAGAAATGATTGGTACCTTCTCTTGGATCCATACCTACCTCACATTGTGACATCTCCTGGGCATAAGTATCCCGTTAAATAAAAAAACCACATAGCATGATTTAGATTTTATATGTTCCTACAACTTTGCTTGATATCACGATCTATTGAGTAAAATAATTGTAACCATCCCTAAATGCCTCATAGCCTCCTGATTATAAGTGTGGTGCATAACACACCCATAAGCAAGACTCTACTAGACACGACATTGTGGACTCCCTAGGACACGACCTGCTCTGATACCATGTTTGTCACGCCCCAAAAGAAGGGAAGGCACGACTGGCACTTGATACCATCATTGGCCGAGTAAGCCACTGAACATGCTAGTTAACTAAACTAGGGCCAAAAGGTTGGCAGTATAATGTCTGCAAAACTAAGCGTAGACTGTTTGGTTCATGGCCTACTTAACAGTAAGCCAAGCTCATTAGGATAGGTAAACCAAAAATGATAAAGTACTAGCTAGCCGAGGAGGCTACAACAACAGAGGTACAGTCACATACTACATATACATACCAATCCTATGCCTGGAGACTAAAAGGTACAAAAAAACCAACTCAAAACAACATGTCCACAATAGCCTCTAAGAGTGTCACTAACATTGCTGGGATATGGCCCCGACTATACCCAACTGTACAATAAAAAGTAAGCGACTTGTGAAAGCTCTAGGAAAAGGTGGAGTGTACCAACTCACAGCTGAATTGGGCACCTAGTGGAGAGGTCGATTAGAGTCCCTAGCTAAACCTGAACACATGAAATAAAATACAGCATCCCCAGTCAACGAGACGTCAGTATGAATAAACATTTTCTTGTATGTAGGAAGAACGTAAACCATAATTAACTGTAGTAAAAGGGTAATAGAAATACCACCTGTCACCAAAACACAAGTAACCTTAATGATTAACACTCAACTTTCTAGTGATCAAATATGTATGGTATGCTCGAGTAATCACGTGTCATGAATACAAATATAAAGATGCAAATGCATGACATACCTAACCAAATGATAGCAATGGTGGTCCTTTCTGGTAGCTAACCGACATCATATCTGCCAACCTGTGGCCATCCGTATCATATACATATATATAGTTAGTTGGGCAAATAGGCCCCATACCTCCGATTATAGCTCAAAGTCCATGCATAGTGTGCAATGTATGATATGTAAACTGAATGCACATAATAGGACATAACATGAATTTAGCCAATCTTGGCTTATTGGTACACTTATCCTCATAACATCATAATCATTAGCATATACACATGATTTGTGGGATATTACATATCTTTCGCATAAATTTGACAACTTAACGTAACATTTAGAATGAGGCTTTAACTCTGAAAATGTTCATGAAAGTGCTTCACATAATGCTTATACTTTGTTCCATGTCAATCATTATACTGGAGATTACTGAAAATCGACGTATTAAATTCTAGGTGCTTCAATTATGGTTTTAGTATAGAAGGACTTACCATGAATACTACATTCCCCTCGTAACCTGACTTTAATTTTAGTGACACCACACCAAAATGTGTAACGCCTCAACATAAGGACAGATAATCAAGAAAATTGATAACTTAATTTTGAAACGACCCAAAAAGTGCTCAAAAATGTGCTTCGGAAGTCACCGGAAACTTGTTTTAGCTATATCTAAAAATCCATAAGTAATTTTGAAAATCCAATTTCATATTCTTGTTTAGGGGGTCAAATTGAGTGGGAAATAGGTCTCACCCAAATTTTAGAGCAACCGTATCAAAATTCGAAAATCACAAAAATATAATTTTCGAGGGTCAACTTTAAAGGGGCGTATCTCTTAGCACACAAATAATTGGGTGGCCTATAACATATCCATGGATATCTGTTTGAGTTAGCTACCCAACACACTTCGTTGCACCTCATTTGGAGTTCGGACGAAGAAGTTATGCCCATTTTCGTAAATTTTGTCTGTGCAGATTTGCAATTTCTAGTGAGCTATTTTACTATTCATTAAGCCTCATATTGAGGCTAAGAGTTGGGGATATTTTATAAAGGAGGGATATGTCCCATACTTTGTCATTTTTAACTTCATAACACTCAAAGAACAATCCCAAAACTCTCTCCAAAACCTCTCCAAAACCTCTCCAATAATTCACCAAACTTCTCAACCAAATTCAAGGATCTCAAACTCTAATCTTGGATTTCAAGGATCAATCTCAAGCTCTAAG
>JBCEWC010013337.1:0-15142 GCA_038996855.1 Solanum aculeatissimum
GGGTGAGATGGGTCCTGCTCTGATACCATGTAAAATTAGGTCTTGGGCCTAACTCACACCCCAAAAGCTAGCTCAAAGGGAGGAGGATTGTCCAAGCCTTATAAGGAATCCACCCATCTCATTAACCACCAATGTGGGACTTTTTGTCATTCTTCAACAGTGTTGCCATTGCCTTCCATATTCAAAATTACTAGAGTGTAATAGCTCTCAGGCATAGTCCATCTAATACCCCCGAAGCTAGTAAACAGATTCCATAACTGGCCAACCACTTCACAATGTAGAAACAAATGGTTGGTTGTCTCTGCATGTTGCTCACAAATAAAGCATCTTGGACTCATGAATTCCCCTCATCATGATTTGACTATTCATTTGAAATGTCAGATTTATGGATTGATATAATGTTTTATGCTTTATACCAATGTTCATAGCATTGCACATACTTTGCCTACTTCTTGGAGAAATGGCCTATGATACATACGAGGCATGTAAAGCTTAGGCTTGTCAGACACCATCCCCTAATTCATTTTTAAAACTAATGAGGCTCAGAACAAGTAGCTTGTTTAGGACAATCCACTTCCATAGTGACTTTTGGTGAGGCTCCACTTTGCTTTCGTGGAGATCAGTTAGAGTCATTCTTTTGAGTCACCGAGCCCTGTCTAAGTTGGCTAGCTCATTCCTTGTCATAGAGGTTCCATAAACAGTTATTCTTTTGGTTATATTTATGGTTTATATCTATTTTTCATTTCTATATAAATAAATATGAAGGGGTTTAAATTTAAAGTTGATGGCTTCATGCATGAATTTCAAACTTTTTGCGTATATGGATTCAAATGCATATAATCAGGTCACATATATACGATTGATTCCCTCGGTGCAGGTAGAGTGTCGAGTATCGGTCATGTAAATTTTGGGACGTCACATTTTAACTTCTTAACTAAGTGAATTTGAAGTCGTTTTCTGAGTAGGGTGTCCCCAATTTGCCTGCACAACACCAAAGCAAGACGAGAAAACATATAATGGAAGTTCCCGTTGTGCTGGTCCTAAAGAATTGTGACTAGTCCACAAGAAAATTCGACTAGATAACCTAATCTACTGCAAATAAGCAATATCAAATGCAAAAACCTCTCCCAATAATTAACATTCAAAATAAAATTATCTCAGTAGCCAATGCTGAACACTTAGAGATAAGACCTTCTTGCAGGATTCCTTGGTCATTGGACCTGAAGTCAATAAACCATAGTTAAAATTATTCCAAAGACTGCAGTTTGCAAATTGACCAACATACAATTATTCAACTTTTATCTTGGCTGGCAGCTTGTCTTATTTTGAAATGACATTTTCTCTCTAAAGTAGATTTACTTAAATCTATACAACTTAGAGTACAGAAGTTTATGAATGAATGGAAGTGTGAAATTTTCTTTTGATACTCCTTCAGCGAGATGTCTATATTTAAAGGGAAACTATGAGAGAGATTATTCAAAAGACTTATAAATGCAAGTCCGCTGCTTCCCATTTCCTCCTAAATTCCCCCTTTCTTCCCATGATCTTCAAGATTTCCCCAACTAAACAATTACTAAATATTGTCGCAATAATAAATGAAACCCATAAATACAAACGCGTTGATGCTCTGTCAAGGCACCACAACATGAAAAAATTTGCTATGTTTGTAAAACATAATAATATGATGAACAAATTGAAGCAACTTAAGTTCAAATTTCATCTACGGGAACTTTGAGCTTCAAACTGCTTTAAAGAATCACAAATAACAAAAAATAACCGTAGTTATGTAATACCTCTCTGAGTAGCATTTGAAGTATCCTCTTCTTGAGCTTTACGCCGATAATCTTGTTCAAATCTGTCCAATGCATGGAATTCATGGTACAGTTCCTGCAAAAAGAAGACTAGTTCTCCTTACTAGAACCTGAGCCAGATAATTTTTTAGGGAAAAGTGGAATGCAAGTTGTTGTCCTAAGTAACAGAAAGTGAACTAATAAGCAAATTCCAGCTGCTTCTTTGTGATAACCACAAAGCTCTTTAGTGTGATTAGTACTGAAATTGGCTCTTCTGCCATAAAGAAGCCATACCAACCAACCTCCCACAAGTATCGCTCTAAAAAGGTTTGTTAGATGTTAGGCTTGAATTCTTGCAAATGCAAACGCAAGATATTTCCAAGGGATCTTTTCTTCCTCGGCACCCAAAAGTGCAATTCTCGTGGTAAAGATTTCACTATAAGTATATTAAATGGAAAGTCATTGCTCTAATGAACCAATTCATCATAAATCTCATTCCAGATTTTTATTTAAGCAAATATGGATGAAAATATGGTGTAATGATTTACTTAGTTATCTAGTTGTTTACAAGGCCCACATGTTACACTTTGTTTCAATTTATGTGGCATAATTTGACCAGACGTAGAGTTTAAAAAAGAAAAGGTGATTTTGGAACTTGCAATCTTAAACATGCCATGTGATTTCTGCAGCTATAAAAGCATGCCAGTAAGGATAATATAGGAAGTTTAAAGTTAATTTTATCCAAATACAAAAAAGTGTCATTCTTTTTTAATGGACTAATAAGGAAATAGTGCAACATAAAATGGAAAAAAAGGTGTAATTAATTGACTGTTGTATATAAGTGAAACTGATAGGGCCAAATTGTGTGGTAGCATCCATCATTGACCCAACCCTAATACAAATCCAGGAGAAACTTTAGCATACTTTCATTGAGCTATTCATTGTGATGCCTTCCTTTTCAGTTCTTTTCTTTTTTAAGCATTCATTAATGATCCCAAAAAATCAACAAGAATCTATTAACATAGTTCCATCAAACACGTGGAATATGCTGATGCGACCTTGAAGGTAAGAGAACTTAAATGCCATTGCTGGAGTATTATGATTCTCTATCAGTAGTTGGGGAAAGATTGTAAAATCCTACAAAGCTGTAACAAGCTTGCCATCATTATCCCCTGCTATGGAGAATGCCATAGCAAGAGAGAATACATGGATAATATTTTGGATGGGGGTGAAGAAATAGAAAAGCTAAAAAGTTCTTGAGTCTTGCCTAGTAGGTGACTTAGGTCGTTTTGATTGTCAAGCAGGATCAACATTTGCATCAATTATAGTGAACTGCTAGGGAATGTAACACTTTGAATGACCAGATGATTTTGAACCTGGGAGATCCTTTACAGCTTTTCCAATTCCTATCTAAGACAATAGCTTTCAGGTGCGGTAGGGAACATTGCTTCTGGGAAGAACGGAAGGAACTCATTCCAAAAGCTACTGTGTATCACTAAACCTCATGCAGAGGTGAAGGGACAAGTGATCATCTCACTAATTCTATCATGAATGGAGCTCAGATATAGCAGCAACATCCAAATCGGGAAAAAGGAAGTTTATATGGACCAACCTCCTAGTTTTGTTGTTTGGAGGGGGAAAGGGCAATTAGAAAGAATGAGTTTGACTCAATCAAGTAAGAACGGGCTCCTATTTAGTTAGCTTTTGAGAATAGAAGGGTCTGTAGTCTCAAAACAACAATCAAAGATGCTAATCGAGATCCTAACTATAAGTAAAGGGGGGGATCCATTCTAATATGTCTATTTGGGTGGTTCATTTATGGGCTCTCACAGGTTTGATTTCAACATTTCAGCCTAGTAGAGAGTTGGGATGCAACGACCAAATCAGATCATTATGTCTTCTCTCCACATTCTACATATGATATTCCTATCTATGTGATTGTATATGTTGACCATATAGTCAATTCTTATGAAGCAAGTTCTCATTAATAATGCATCAAGAAGATATTGCAATTTTCAATTTGTTTTCGAGCCGAAGCACCACTTTGTGATGACTTTTCAAGCAATACAAAGTCAATAAAAATAAAAATGAAAATGAACTGATTCAATTTGTTTTCGAGCCAAAGTCTTGTAGAGACCCTTCACCAATCGCAATTTCAGCCATCGAACTATCTAAACTCCGCCAACATCCCTCTTTGTCAAATTTCTGTTAGATTTGGCTGGAAGTCATGCGCCTCTCATGTGCTTCCATCTCCCAAAACAGAAAGGGGAAACGAAATCACCTCCCTGGTGGCAAATATTTTCTCCTTGCTTTGCGTGAGACTATGAGCCTGTTTGGATGGGCTTATTGCTTTTGACTTATAAGCCAAAAGTCATAAGTTAGGATTTCTAACTTATGACTTTAGACTTATTTTGGTTTTTTTGGCTTAAAAACAAGTGCTTATAAGCACTTTCTTAATTTACCCTAAGACTCCAAAAGTGCATAAAAGCTATTTTGGCATAAAAGCACTTAAAACAAGCCAATCCAAATAGGCTCTATATTTCCCACTATTTACCGTTGAATGTGATAATTTGTACTGTGAATACATGTTGTAGGCCACCAAAATAAATAACCGACTATGATTTCACACGGTCTTCTTATGATATTCTGAGAACAGCTGATGACACAGCAGTGACGGTGTTAGTTACAGTTAGTTCTCTTTGTATTAACAGTAGCCTACTTTATCCTTATTTCTTTACCACTATTTTTTGAAACCAAACTAAAGAATCAAAAGATGGTAAGATAATGGAATAAACACGGCAATGGGAGATCAAGAGAAAGCGAGATAACAGAATAAAAACGGCAATGGGAGATCAAAAGATGAACTAATAATGAGATGAAACTCACAGCTGTATACTGAACCAAGATCATAAACTGCATCATTACAGCTTCTGCTTCTTCTTTCAAGTTTTTCTGAGGTGTCAGATCAAATTCCAGCCTAAATAAAGTGAAATGTACTATATAAATGATGTGATCACTCATTGAGATGTACTACTGACAAGCATGCAATAACAGACAAAAGTTTATAGTGGTACTTCTCGAAGTAGCGTTCCAAGTTGTGCCATTGAGGATCTTTACAGCGATTTCCAAAACGAACCACTTCAGCAGAGAATATTTTCAGTTCATCCCTGCCATATTACAGAACATTAGAAATTCACTTTGGCAAGACAGAACTTGAAAGTAGCATCTTATACGACAATAAGCTATCTCAGAATCTTAGCACCTCTTGTCTGCTGCAGCAATTCTCAAAAGTTCATCCATATCCTTTGTTATCAAGAGCTGCACACCTTCTGAAGGCAGCACCACCTCCTTCAAATGTTGCACATTCTCTTCAGAAAGAGAATGCATAAGATTGGCACCCTTGACAATGGTGTTTGCAACTTCAAATGCCAAAATTGAAATTTTATTTCCCTTGGTTGCCGTGTTTGACGCAAAACCGCTACTAAGGTTTAAATTTGTCATGCTGCTACCCAGTGTGTCCAACACATTTACAGCCTTACCAAGCCCCGCCGTACCAGCTCTGCCCAACAGTGAACTCACTTCCGAAACCTGTTTAGCAAATAATAGATAAATTCTAGTTACAATGGCGAAATTTAAGGGTGTTCACGGTTCATTTGGTTCAGTTTTTTACGTGGCTTTAGTTTGATTTACTGTAGCAAAACGGATGAAAAGCAAGTATCCATCCAACCCACCCAATTAAAGATGGTTTGGATAATTGATTTTTTTTTTTAAAATGGATGAGATACTGTTAATGTCCATATTACCCACTAAAAACAGATACTTGAGGGATAAATAAAGGGTTTTACAATTCCCAATCCCTTCCAAACCCATTATTGCTTTCTAAGATCAATCGGCAATGGTAAAGGAGGACCAACTATTGCTTTCTAGATCGTTAAGACTAATGTTCTTTCGCTA
This sequence comes from Solanum aculeatissimum, assembly GCA_038996855.1. NCBI lineage: Eukaryota > Viridiplantae > Streptophyta > Magnoliopsida > Solanales > Solanaceae > Solanum > Solanum aculeatissimum. The sequence goes on from JBCEWC010013337.1 coordinate 5,745, forward strand.
CACATTTTTTCTTGTTAATGTTAAAGGAAAGATTAGGAATCACTGTTTTATATTTCAATTATGAAGTTCAGAATGGAAGATGAGGGACTCATTATTACAATAGAGAAGTTAAACAGTAAGCTTAAAAGTTTTAACACAGAACAAATAAATGTAATAGCATTTTTTTTTCCCATAATCTGTAGCTTGAAATATATTTTTTTTTCCATTCTGCAAATCGTCATTTTCTTTTGTACTTCTTATTCATAATCTTTCAATCTGATAAAATACATTGTTAAAAACTTAATACAACAATTTATATTCCAACTTACACGTGTATGCAAAGTGAAATTTTGATCCTCCAATGTACTTTCTAAATAGTTCTATTTGTAACGTTTAAATATTTCTTTTAGACGTAGCGTCGGTATTTAATTTTTAACTCATTTTCAATTAATTCCATTTTTTGATAACTGAAAAAAATGCTTTTAATTAGTTAGCACGTCTTATTAAGATTTGCTTTAAAAGGAAAGGAAAAATTGACAGAAAAATAAAGAAAAAGAAACAAGACAAAAGAAAAGCAAAACCGAAAGGCCTTTTCCGGCCAAGTGTTATTCACCAAAGTTCACCTTTTGTCGCCTTATTAAATAAACCTTCAGCAACACATGCTCTCTTGGAAGTGTTTTCCAGATTCTTTTATACTTCTTTTACTTGGTATATTTTTCAAAATAGGACTACTCAAGTTGATGGTCTTTTGATGAGTTGTGAAAGAGTTGGTGTGGAGAGATTAGGCAGGCTATCTGAGTGAAGAGTTCTTTTTCTTTTAGAAGCCATGGATAATATCCGTCGTTCAACCCATTTTCATCCCTATTAAATATGGGCATGTCGGATAATTTATCTGTTTTTGTCTAATCCATCTTCAACTCACCCATATCCCATCCGTCCCACCCATTTGCCAACAGTAGTTTGGTTTTACGGTTTGATTTGGTTTCCAATTTTTCTTGAACCTCTGCGTGGACAATCTGACTCATGCAGTACTAGATGCTCAGATAAAGAGTAGTGAATATTTCAGGGGGTTATCAGATTACGTCCTTCAGTTACACGAGAGGATGACAAAAGATGAGGACTAAAATGACCAAGTAGCTAGTCCCGACCACACTGGGTTTCCCCATAAATAAATTACAAACAACACTCTAAAAATGAAACACTACGGTAACGAAAGCATTCTTTGGTTCCTCTACTCATTTTCTTCTTCTATAGTACCTCATTTGGTTTATTATGTTGCTGAAAAATCTTACATTTTGCATAAGTGGATACACCCCTCACATTTAATTATCGCAATGGGATCCATTTATCTTTATAAACTCCTATATTGGAAATTTAATAATTACTAATAACAATGAGGAAAAAGACAAAGGCACTAGGTCATAGCCAAGGACGTAACATCGCATATGTGACTGAGTACTCACCTTTGCAATTGCAACTTGCTTTGACCTCGTTGATCTGGATTTGTTTGATAAAACCCTGGACAATCTTGGAATTCCATCATCAACATCATCCATAGGAATCCCAAGAGAAATCGCATTCACCTCCGGAAAAGATAATGCTGGTTCAGTTAGTTGCCCATTAGCGCTTTCCCCAGCATGATATTGCATAGGATCACTGTTTAGCTGTGTGGGCAATCTATGCGACTGATGAACTACTCCAGCACCATAATTAAGCTGACCATTCACAATGCCACCATCTGTTGTGCTCTCAGCTGCAGCCCCTCTAGAGCAAAGACCACCCATCTTCTGATAATAACCTTCCACCTATTTCAATCTCAAGCTTCACATCAAGAGCTGAACCAAAACAGCGTGAAGCTGCCTTAGCAACCTGCCACCGCAGACTGCTAAAGCAGTCAAAGTTTCTCTTGGAAATTGCTCACACATACTGCTCAAATAGATTTACAACAATCATTAAAGTCAAATCACAGACCAGACCATAAGTACAATTATCGCCTAATATTAAAAAGAAACAGGCACATTTTTCTTATCTCAAAAACTTGAAATTAAAGAATCCCATGTAAATGACTCATAAAAGCAATCATCAAACTGAAGCCAAAATAAAACACATATAAAATGATAACAACATAAAAGCAGAAGATTCGGAATTAGTGTGTCAATTATTACCAAATGCCCCACTATCAACAGCACTAAGCATCCACATTCAAGCAGGGTGATGCAAACATCAGTGGCACTCAAACCACACAGAGACAGACAAGTTTACTGTTGCTCCAAGACTGACATTCAAACAGCAGTCATACAGTAAGGGAAAAAGAGGATGAGTAAAACCTTTAAATTTCAAGGATGCAAATCCCAATCAATCAATCAAGAGGAAAACAGCCATTTGACAGGAAAAAAGAGACTTACCCAACAAGAGTAAAGATGAAAACTCGGGATTGTGCAACTCGAAAGAAGAAAGAGGGGTTTTAGGAGTAAACGGAAAGACCGAGGTCAGTCAGAGACGCACACTGTTGTGCATTCTTTCTCTTACACTTGTGGAAGAGAGGTGGACAAAGACACTTCTTCAAACTCAAAACCAAAAACTATTAATGTGCTTTTCCTTCAAGTTATTTGTAACAAATTCAAAAATCACATTACTTTCACCATTACATTATTAATTTAAGACCAAACATCTAAATTTGTTTGACTTTTTTATCTAATTTCATATACCTAATAGTTTATATCTCAAACTTACACTCGTAATAGTTTATATATGAAAATAATAAAATAATTTACATGTGTTTTTAACTCTTCACTCATTATTTAACAAGAAAAAAATTATATTTATTTTTTTACTATTCAAAAAAATTATACTAGGGGTTCGTAAATATTTTGACGCTATAAAAGTGATTTTAATATTGCTTTTATTTGTTAACTTCCTACATTTTTAGCTTAAGACAACATGCTAATTAACCAAATCAACTTTTTTTTTCTTTCTCATCACTAACGTAAATTATTTATCTTAGATATTATTAATATATTTCTTATAAATTTACATGTTCTTTTATGGAAAAGTTGTTTCAAATAACCAACTATTAATTATAACTTGAAAAAAATATACTTGACACTTTATTTTCTCATAATGTCGAACTACAAATTTTTTAGTTGTGATTAGTTAATGATTATCCTAGATATATATTATAGGTGAAAGCCACGTGAAAACTTCATAAATATTTTAAATTCTCACCTTTAGCGGGTTTCGTAATGTTGAATCTTGAGCTTAATAAGCATTTCAGTTCTAAAACTTTAGCAAAATAAACTCTTAGCAAGATTGCCAAGCTAGAAACTAAAAGAGGATAATTATAGTATATGGTCATTCGACCAAAATAATTATCAGAAAAATGATTATTCGTTATATATGCATGTATAATCAGTGTATATTTCATATATAGTCAAGATATATTCAGTTTTTGAGTGTATCACAATGTATATTTAGTATATAGCTCATGTATAAGTAATCTACATTGTATAGTCAGTGTACACTTTCTATTACTTTTGGCAAACTCTATAGCATAGTCATGTATATTTTTTTATGATTTTGACTATTTTTTATGTAAATTAATTATGACTATATTTATAATAAATTAATTAGTTTATTATATATATTTGAAATTATAACTTAATATTTGTGATTGAATTAAGGTTTTTTTTTTTTGGTTTCTTGATCATGGGTTTTGGGTCTCATTTATGCTTGATTTTAGCTCCACTTAAGGGATGAAGGTCATCACCTCCTTTTTTAGGAGCCACATTAAACCTCTTTGAGGCTGACTTTTGAATCTGAATTCTCAGACCCTCTCTTGGACATCAAAAAATAGTAATATTTAGACAATTTATCTCCTTTAGGCTTGAACGTTTCTTCTCCAATAAGATATTTTTGAATTAATTTGAAATTAAATTTCATTAACCTTATCATTGAATTCTATGATTTGTGATTTTGACATGATTCTCGTTGGAGCTTCATCATTATTCTTCAATAGAATAGAATTTTTATGAAAGCGTTTAAAAATATATAAGGTGAAAAAGCTCCAATATACCCCGGCCTCTCAAAGTATGTGAACCTAATTCTCATAGCTTTCAGGAATAAAAAATTTGGTACTACTCACTAGGAGGTTCCAAAGAATGGTTACAACCTCCTAAATATAAAAGCCCAAGAGGACTTGATAGAAGGAATTCAGAAGTTCATATTATTTCAAAAAAGAATGTCATAAAAAGGAAGATGATTAAAACATGAATTATCCTGACTAAAAAAGTCCCCAGAACATGATAACTCATAACCTAAAAAGGAACATGATTGAAAAATGAATTATCCTGACTGAAAAAGATGGAAACATGATAACTTTGATGAAAACTCCTCAAGTGATGATAAGAAAGATGAAGTAAAAGAGAAGAGTCAATTTCTAGTAGCAAAAGAAGAATCTGATACAAATAATATATTGACATTAATGAACAATTCAAACTCACATGAAGATGACAACTATGAGGGACACCTACTTATTTAAGATGCTTGTTTATACGTTCTACTTGCTTAACGAAAATAATTCACGTCTTGCTTAAATACGTGATCCACCTACTTAAATGAGTCTACCATTTTAAAGGAACCAAAAATAGAGGAAAGAGATTGAGATGAAAAGATAAAGTCTTAAAATTTGAAATTCAAAATTCAAAAGTAGAAGGAAAGTCTTTTAAGAAAAAATTAATTTGCATTCCAAAATTTTTAATCATTCTAATAAAACCCACTTTTCATTTACTCTCGATTGAACAAGTCAATATCACTTTTTTTTTCTAATTTAAAACTAAACAATTACTTTTGGCTCATTTCTATATACTTACTACCTAAGCAATCATTCTTGTCTTTATTACGTTCATAGCTAATTTTTTGTACTGAATATAGTTACGAATTACGTTGTGGAGTGTATTTGTGTTTTTTTTTTTCTCTTTGGATGTATGTGTTCAAATTTTCTTTACAAAAATATGAAAAATCGAGGTACTTAGTTGAAATGACTTCTTTTAGCCAATCACTTGATAAATGCAGAGGAAGTCAAGTAGACATTACATCATAATTAAAATTTACCAAACAGGAGTATTAAGCATAGATATGGGCAGGAGTAAATAACAATTCTAACCCATAAACTATGTTGACACCATAGGATAGAGGTCATATCCCAAAAGTTGGACATTTATTGACTGTGGATCCAAGATTGGTTGATCACCCCTTAACTTGGCAAGTATTGGGCGGTTGTGGTAATAACAGTGCAAACGTTGTATCATCACCAGCTCATGTGTGATGGTTGTCGGTTAGAGAAACTCCTTGATTATGCATAAATGCTATGATTGAGTTGCATGCTAGAATTTCCTTTAGAAACGTCATGTTAATATAAAAATCAGGCATCCTGGATAGAGTTGATTTGATAAACTATTGAGTTGATATGTTGACTGTCTGAACTTACTGATATTGATTGTATTGAGTCTTACTTGTTTCTTTAGCCATCTTATATGTCTCTAACTTTTGCTTATTGGTTACTATTTTTAATATGCCAAATCAGTATAAAAAATATCTCATTATAATTAATACAATGTTTTTCCTCTGGTTTCTGCCTCATGCATGATAGTGATGCTACTGACTTAGCACCATAGCATCATTATGCATCTAAGGTATTTGATACATGTCTAAAAAATAACTTAATTTGTTGGAGTGCTTTTTTCTTTCATCGGACCTACAACATATTGGCAGGAATTCAATTTTTATGTGCATTCCAGTGTTGGTTCAGGGATTGAAATCTTCAAGCCCTTTTGTGCGGAGAAAAAAAAAATGTTCTTTTATCATATACTATACTTTGTTTTCTTAGTAGAGCTCAAATAACATATTGCTTATTAACCATAAAATTAGCTATATTAAATAGGAATTGTCTATCTAGTGAATGAAGAGAGCTTGCTTGTTAGATCAATTTGAAGGTGCGGTGTATTGATACGAATGATGATAACTCAACTTTCGACAAATTTTTAGAAGTGTCTTCATTTTTGAACTATAATTTCTTCTATAACACTAGTAATAATGTAGAAAAACGATCCGAAAACAATATGATGGGACATGAAAACACCGAGAATAACAAGAAGGAAAAATTGGGATGAAACAAAAGACAAATCTTTACACCATCAATGTAATTTGACATTCGTCTAACGTTATTCCCACCTTCCTCTAGTGTATCTTTGGCCATCCTTTATGAGGGTTTTGTTTGTTTAGGTAGGACTTGCAATTTGTATAATGCAACAAGGGGACAAAGACTAGAAATTCTTCGTTGGATGTGCATCGCAACAATTGAGATTGTTTAGTCAGGACGTCGTTTACTAGTGGCATTAGATGCCAAGGTTACTATAACGTCTCCAGTACCAGAGTGCGTATTCCTCATGTCAGTTTATTGGTCTTTCTTATAGAGCTATTTTAACCTTGTGTTATGTTTAATATAGGACTCACGCCCTGATGCCCTATTAAGTTCTGCTGTACTTGCACAACAATAAGAAGAAAAAATATACAAGTGACATTTATGGCATAATAATTGAGCAAATGAAAACGGAGAACATCTGACAACCTAAACATAATTCAAAAGAATATACATCACCTCTGATCAAAGCAACACAAGTTATTTCCTCATCCAAGAAAATAACTACAAAATTTAAATGATCTTAGCTCGAGAAAGAAAATGTGTCATTGCACTTTCTTTTTGCATATATCCCCAATAATAGCATATGCCAACTCACTTGAAAAAAGAGAACACAACCTGCGCTCAAATTTGAGACATTTTGAGTGTAACTCAAATCCTACTGACAGCCCGTTCACAAGGAAAAAATGACCAATCTCATACTGAATATTCTGAACGAATAAAAAAGAAACTAGACATATCTCAGAGGCCAGTATGAAAATGCAATGCTACCATCTGCACATGGTGGTTAAGGAAAGAGAAAAAGGGCAAATTGGAGAAAACTGAGTGCGACAAAAGTAATATCATACACATATTTAAGCACAGGTTCAAACAAGTTGAGAAAAAACTGCAAGCAAGCCGCATGACCATTACATGTGCACACTGATTAGAATCTCCGCCTGGGACTTCTAGAACGATGGCCATGTGGTGATCTGCAGAAATAAGGATCAAATAAGGACCCACTGTGTTTTAGATAATACTTTAACAACTCAAAACCTGACAAAATGTCAGAAATACAAACATTAAGAAGAGTATTTTCTTACATTCTTTTTCTACTTTGATATAAATGAAACAAATTCCAGAGTAGGAGAAAATGTCCTTGATTCTTTGGGATCCTTACAAACTCATAAGGCATTAACTCGCTGAGAAAATCATTAACTATGTTTTCTGATTTCCATCTCTAATTTTTCCAATTTTCTTTTCAGTGCGTTGTTGGGAGAAATTGAAGACCCTACTTACAAATATTCCATCACCAAACTGAGAGAAAAGTTCAATAATGTCATCAAACACAGTAGCAAAGCTTCAAATTTGAATCTCAAACAAGTTAGGGCTGGCTGCATGAATCCTCAGTCTATGTCTTCACTCCACTTGGATACGATTCATCCTGATACTCCATAGGGTTTCTTCATAAATAGAAACTTCCTGTATTTTCTTTTGACATACCTACAAAGATTACTAACAAACATGGCACCTGATGTAAGTGAACCTATGAGTCTACGACTAATAGCCTGTTTGGCCAAGTTTTTAGGAGGCCAAAAGTGAGAATTTTAAAAATGTAAGGTGTTTGGCAAGCTTTTAGGGTAAACTAAGTAATCTTGAGGAGCAACAGAAGTTGTTTTTTCAAAAGGTTAAAAGTAGTTTTTCTCCAAAGTTACTTTTGAGAAAATGCACTAAAAGGATGTTTGGATGGACTTATGGCTTATAAGCCAAAAGCCATAAGTTAGGGTTGACTTATTTTTGTTATTTTGGCTTAGTAATGTGTTCAAAAGCACATTTTTATCTTACTCAAACACCACCAAATTGTTTGTTCATTTGGCTTAAAAGCACTTAAAATATGTCAATCAAAACAAGCTCTTAGAAGCACTTCTAAAAGGCTTGGTCAACACTAATTGTTGCTCAAAAATTGCTCTTCAAATTGATTAGCCAAACATAGAGTGCTTCTCACCAAAAGTACTTTTAAAAGCATTTTTGAAAAGAGAAAAAAAAACCTCCCAAAATAAATCGATTTTAAAAGTTTGGCCAAACAGGATATAAGCTTTAATCCCATATATGGATCTTTTGCTTCCATTGCATTTCTGTTGTCTGCTAAGATTGTAAGAACTCCAAGTGATTGCAAGTCTTTGAGAAGACTTTCACAAGATTTTAGGTCTATCCTATCCCTCCCCCTTTAGCGCCATTTAGTCATCAGCGTTCAATCATATAATCAATGCTACAAATAGATTGACGTGTATATCTCACATTCTATGCTAGAAAAATGAGGCAGGCAATTTAGGCCATCGCTTGCTACATGCTCATGCTGTTTGCTAACTGAAAAAGGAATAATCTGGATTTGTCTGTCCATCACATGTAGCTTCGACAATTTAGCTTTTAGTGATTGTCGTTCAACTTTGAAGCAGGCCCAATTTGCAAGACAAGCTGGAGTGTGCCTGTTTGGCTTGAAGTTTAGGACAGACATATCCTCATAGTTTGGCTAGCTATGCTGCTCGGACCCTCCAAAAATGTTGTCACACCCGTATCGAATTTTTCAAAATGCATTACTTTTGGAGGATCCTACACACACACATTGACATTTTTAAAGAGTCCAAAGTATCATAGCTGGCCAGCGATGATATTTAACTAGAACTAGAAGTTGAAAGCCTAACCAGACACAATATACCCCAATTTGGCAATATTCAAGATTGTGCATAATATAATACCTTGGTCCTTTCCGTCCCTAGCATGATTAGTGTGAAATCTAGTTCAATCAATCTCAACTTGGGTTAAACCATAGTGCCAAATTCAACATTTTGAAATTACTATGTTGCCCATCAAGTTTTGAAGAACAAAACCCCTGCCTCAGGAAAGGACGAGGACTTAATGATGTAATGCTGGTATCTCCAGAAGCAAATCGTGTGATAGAATTGAGAAGGCGCTTCTGCATGGATAAAAAAATACGCTTCACATTATAAACCTAAAGTCGACAATATACTGGGTTAAGGTGAAGAGGTAGCCTATTCCAACTTATTTTTTCTTGTCATTATTGTTTGTATGCTTAACCCAACATGCTAATTATATAGGCACACTTATTTACATCGCCAAAACTAACTCTTTACCTTTTGTTTTTTTTAGATGAAGTAATTGATTCCATTCATGGCATCTAGAAGATGCAAAGTAGTTACAAAAGAGAGAGCACTAGTATGTTATC
>JBCEWC010013338.1:0-15142 GCA_038996855.1 Solanum aculeatissimum
GAGAGGATTTGATGAAGTTTGAGAGTGTTTTGAAGGGAGATATACGGTTAATGTTATGTTCTTAAGGTTTTAGGGACTTTAGGGGACTTAAACGAGGCTTAGGAATTTATTAAATCCCAAAAATACCCTTAATAAAATGGACTTTAAACTGCCACACAGGGTCACACGGCAGCTACAGTTCTCGTGAACTTGACTCACGGTCCGTACAACCCCCCATCAAACGACACTTAGCCAAATTTTCAATGCGAACTCTCGGAGGACTTTCTAGATCACTTGATGGGAGGACTCACGAACCGTGTGGATTCACACGGACCGTGTACTAGTCCGTGGAGCCACACTTGGCCCAAGAATCAACTCCCAAGTCAGACAAGGTTACTTCCCCACTTGACGGACCACTTCACGAACCGTTTACTGGCTCATAGACCGTGGGGTGGTCCGTGGCCTATGACTTGGGTCCTGGGGTGGTTCCTGGCCACCCCCAGCTCTCTGGACCTTGAAACGGAACCCCAAACAGACCATGCCAAAGCTCGTTGTCCGTGTCCCTTGCCTTGGGCCCTTTTCAGGGCCTATCTCCAATGTCTTCTGAATTTCAGGCAGCCCCATTATTCAGGCCATAACTTTCTCATCCGGACTTCGAATCAAGTGAAAAAAGTTGCGTTGTGAAGCTAATTCAAAGAGATTAAATTTGAAATATATCAGCCAAGATGGTTCAACCGTCATCAAAACTTATCCTATCTCAAAATTCACTGTCCAAACGGCCTCTCTAGGCCACCAAATGATCCATTTTGCGTTCGGCCACTTAAACTCAACCCGTGGCTACCAAAACTCAACCATGATCAGTATACCATCATACAATACCAACCATAAAGAGTTTTCAAAAATTTTCAGGTCGTTAGAGATGACATATAAAATTGAAGCATTCCTTTATTAAATCTACTAAAGGAGGAGGAAGGTAGATGTCTTAATATTGAAGTTGAGTTTATAATGATTATATTATTGAATCTATGATTTGATTCATTTTATTTCTAAAATATGATACGTTTCTCTATTTCTCAATTATTTAGTGGATTATTATCCTTCTTTTTTAACTATTGAATATCTAATACTTTCTTTATTTCTTTCTAAATTAGATTTCATCATGCCTGGACTTCGTCGTGCTAAAACTCAATTGTTGTAGTTTTTGAATTTTTATTTATGACTGTAATGGTGCAACTTATAATGATGTGCACTGATTTTTGTGAGTAGATAGTTTGCTGAATTGTTTTGTTATCAGTTGTTGACTTGTGGCTAAATTGTTGTTAATAATTAGTTTGATGTGTTGTGGTTGAATTGTTGTTAATGATTACTTGATTAGTTTGTTGAATTGTTGGAAGTGTTGTAGTACTGAAATATTGTAGTATTGGTCACTGCTGAACAATTGAAATATTGAAACAATTACTTAAATTGTTATAGTGTTGTAGTGCACGCTATTGTTGAGTTGTTGTTGCCTGCTGATAAGCCTGGTGGTTGGTACTAGTGCTTAATCGTTGATACTATTGTTGTAGTGGAGTAGTGCACTATTACAAACACATAAATATTTAAAAATTATTTTATATTATAAATTTAATTTTTTTTAAAAATATTATGCTAAATCAAATGATAGACGAAAAAGTCACATTCACAAATAAAACTCGAGACCAAAATAAAAGTGTTGGGGTGTGACATCAACATGATGTCATCATGAAAAGGGAGTGGAACATTTGGGTGATCGTTTTGGAGACATCAAAGTAACGGGGTATTATTAGGTAATATTTTGCCTTTTATGGACATATATGTTCTTTTCTATTTTTTCAATTTAACTAGCATTACTTTGTATAATTTGATGCACACAAAAGTTTAAAAAATATGAAAAGATTTGTCAATATTTCATACTATTTTATATACTTTTTATTAGACTAGTTTTTTGGTATGCACTTGATCAAAGCGTCTACCTCGTTTGATAACAAGCATTATAGAGAAAAATTATATTTAATTATAAACTTATAAAAAGATAAATAATTTACTACAAAAGTAATTTTGATAAATTATTTATTTATAAAGGTCATATATAGAGATTCTATCACTAATTAAATTAGAATTTTTCTTAGTGGTTATAGGGTATTTTCTTGATTCAAATAAGAAAAAAAGTAGAAGTCTATCAAATAAGAAAGATTTAGGAGTCTTTTCATGGCTAGATGTCCTTATTTTATCACTTCCTTCCATATATTTAAAAGTCAATATTATAAACATAATTAATAATAATTTAAAGAAAAATGTTGAAAAAATAATTTTATCTAAAACAGAGTCTTTTGATGAAGGACAAAAAGTTCAAACAACATTTCTAAGGATCTTCACACTTTTAATATAGTATAAATATAGATAAATGAATTTAATATGAATTAAATGAATTTAATATGAATAAAATATTGATACAATTATTAAATATTTGCTAAATAAAAAAATTATTCATTTTAGAGCAAACCCAAATAAAAGTGTATATTATAAATTGAGACATAAAGTATAACTGTCTAGTGCACAATATTAAACTTAGGTGACAAAATAATTTTTTATAAGCTAATAATGTTATCATGGAGGAGAGGGTAAATAGGATAGATCATTCAAGTATCTTATGAAAATCCTATAAGCTTATATTTAAAGAAAATTAAAGTATTTTCCTGAAAAATATGAAACACTTATATTTGGTTATTAATAAGTTTATATACCAAGAAGGAAATATAATTTTGGTGATATCTTTTCTTTATTCTTTCTGATTCTGCAATCTTTTAATTCTTTCATATATTGTTAATATCTCTTATTTTTTATAATCTTTTGATCTTTTATATTTAGTTTCCTTTGTATCGTTGCAATCTCAATGTGACACCCGGTAAAATTACCAAAAGACCCCTAGATGAGAGAATGCTTCGTAACGCATCTTTCAAAAATCTTTTGGCAAATTCGAGGTCGGAAACGCGATCAACACGAAAAACTGTGGGAGAATGGTCTTGGTTGATTTTTAGAGCAATCAGATTAAAAAATAATTTTTTGAGGCAAAGATGCAATTTCAGAAAAGTATGCGACTAGTCTGCGTCGCGGACTGGTCGCGCACTCAAAATTTGATCCCATTATTTCTATGGGATTAGAAAATTAATTAAAAAATGATTTACGTAAAATTATACATAAAACGCATTTTACAAATGCGATTTATGTGTTATTTTGTGGAAAAATAGTTTTTGAATGCGTTTTATGTTTTTTGTCAAAAAATGAACTGAAACTCGACAAGTACGCGTTGCTGACTTGCTCCATTTTGGTACTTGACATTTAGTTTTAAAAGCAAGGGCATTCTAGTCCTTTCCCCAACCATCCTAACCTAAAACCATGTCATTTTAAAATCATTTTCAGCCCTATATTAATTTCTAAGCGTGAATTTTCAGTCATTTATGCTAATCCATCTTATGAACTAGGTCTAAAGAGAAAAGAGAAGGCTAGGGTTCAAGAAGATTGAGGCAAATTTCTTGTAAATTTGATTGTTCATTGATTCCATGGTATGTAAGGCTAAATTAAAACATAAGAATGTTCTTCCATGTGCCTCTACTGATGGTAATAGAGAGATTTTAAAAGTGTTGACCTTTGTGCATGTTTTCTACGAATGTTTTCTCATAAATTATGTATTTTCTATTTATTTTCGTATATTGATGATCATCATAAATTTCATTTACAGACTACATGCTTTTACATGAGTTATTTCACAAACTCCACATATTACTTAATAAAAGATTGTATAAGTGAACCTAGAGATTGAGTCTAGAGCCTTGACAACATGTTTGTGATTGTGATTGTGATTGATCATGATGATATGTTAATAGAGTTTGATGGTCCTAAGAGTCTTCCTTATTGAACTCTAAAGATTGGTCTAATTGATAGTCCTCCTGCGTAACTATCTAATTCATTCTTGAAAGGTCGATGAGATTGATTGACCGAATTGTTGAAAGATATGATTGAGAATTTATTTAATAGTTGATAGCTGAAAGACTCAATTGAAGATTGGTGTGAGTCCTTATGAGACTCATTGATTTGATTGATTGGGTTTGATTGTTTATGAGCACCGAGTCTTGGGAGAAGTATCGAGCACTAAATGAAGTAAGAGTCATTCCAACTCAAACTCAATAACTACGCTAGCTGTCATGCGTAGGAGAGGATTGAAATCGTTAAATTGGATATTTTCTCTTGATAGGTCCTTGAAACAATAGAGGACTCCTTTCCAATCTAGTGTGGATTGATTTGTTCTCTACTTGGCAAGCATTGAACAATTGTGGCAATATCAATGGAATTGTTGTATGATCACTGGCTCATAAGTGATTATTGTTGGATAAGAAAAACTCCCATAAAAGTTTCATATTTATAGTACTCTGATTTGGATTAGATTGGATTAGATTGAGATTCGGATTGGTATTGAATGGCCATTGTCTACTCTTTATTCTTGCTTTAGATAGACATTTGACATTCTGATTGAGTATTTTTTGAGTTGATTTTATTCTATATTATTCTAACTATATTTGTTTTATTCAGTCATTTTACATACTCGTACATTCCACGTAATAACGTCCATTTGGATTGCATCATTTTATGATGTAGAGACAGGTATTAGAGATCATCAACAAACATATTGTTGAGAATTTATTCGCATTCAGCTGATTGGTGAGACCTCCTTGTTTTTGGAAGATTTTCATATTACTATCATCTAGCTACTAGAGTTTATAATTTTCTTTTATTTGATTTGAGGTAGCCATCAACCTGCCATTGACACCATCTAAATAGTAAAGTTAGAGGCTTTATAGACTAGACAATGATGAGTTGATGTTGAGATTTTTATCTCTTAACTGGTTTTCTTTTAAACTATTTTTATGTTAGAGAATTGAAGTCTAATTGTTAGCCTATGACCTTTATATATTGAGATCTGTCCATTTTTTTCATCTTTATTCTTTTGTTGATGTGTTAAATTATGATTGAATGAATGTGCTGAGGCCAAGTGGTTTGCTTAGGAGTTAGCAATAGTCTATGAGTGTTGGCCACGCCAAGGGTACCCTCCCGAGCATGACAAACTTGGTATCAGAGCACATAGTTCAAGTGTCCTAGGGTGTCTATGAAGCCGTGTCCATATGATCTTATTTATGGTTGTGAAAGGGACCCCACTTCTATAAATAAGGGACTAGTGACATTTAGGAAAAAAATTTCTTTTTTCAGATTTTGAATCGTACGATAGAGTTATTCCCTAAGAAACCTATGATGATTCGTGCATTGTTGTAAACCTTTCGACTATGCCTCTCCTACGAGGTGATGGAAACAGTAATATTCAGACCCTTATTGATGAGTTCTTCTGTGATAAACTAATCATAATGGTAGAGAGGTTGCACCAGGCTTGAGAGAAGTTGACTAGTGTGCTAAGTTGATTGACTCGAAAGAACGCTCTCTTATTTATGTGAATTATGCATTTGAGTTAGCTAAAGATGTACCCCATACTCTATTATCCAAGACTTGCTTCTGATGTTACCCATAAGAGTGTGATTTGAGATCTTATAAACCTTGAGTAGAACTGAGTTATCCTGGATCTAGAAGGACGACAAGGGAAAAGAAAGGACAAGAAAGTGAGAGTGATGATTGATTGAGGTTAGTAACTAGAGTTACTATCTATTAGGTAAGTAATGGAGTGACGAGTCGATTGCCATAAATTTTGATGAAAGAGTAGTAAGTACCCTATGATTTTCATAATGAGATATAACGAGAAAGAGTTATTGTCAGGATGTGTGCTCAAACTACAAATAGGTTTATGTTGATGTATTATAGTATTCATATTAATGAGGGTGAAACATAGATGTGTAATAGGAGAACAAAGTACTTTTGAGGTGATAGATCTAAACTAGGCTAATGATTTTAAAGGGAGAGCCCCGTGAAATTCATAAAGCTATGATCTTAGCCAGATAAGGAGGTATAGTGAATGGGTGAGTGGTACATGAGTTGTGAAGAGGGGGTGTTGTACATGAGTTATGAAGAGGGGATATGTTGATCGATTATTGACTATGGGATTTTAGTAGGTTTATATTCCTAAATTTTACCTAGTAGCTATGGATTGGTATAATATGAGAGAGGTGTATGATGTACATGTTAGTGCAAGATCCTAAGCTTGAATTTGAGGAGGAGTGTGAAAGAGGAGATAACATTGTCATAATGATAGCCTTAATTGGAGATTTTCTCTAAGAGGTTTTCCATAGTGTATGTTCAAGATAAGGACACTGATTTGTAAGGAAAGTGATGTTATGGATAGGGTACAAGTGCCCCTTAAGTAGGAATAGTGAATTGAGGATAGCTCATTGGATAAGAAAAGGCTTAATATATGTATCCATGATAGTGTAAAGTTGTGTGAAACTCTAAGTTATGACTGCTTTAAGGATCTAGATAGTATATTTGAGTTGTCAATATGGAGTAGATTGATGTAAGCCCTCTTTGTCATTCTGAGTAATTAAGTCAATTGGGGCTTATAGATAGATGATGGTGAGTTTTAATTATATTCTAAGTTTTATACAATTAAATTTATGGGAGCACAAAATTTGAGTGTTAGCAGACAAAAAGAAGAGGTTAGATTGTAAGAGTTGTGGAAAACGATTATGTACATCAATAAGAGCAACAAGTATAGAAAGATTCCACAGAGACAAGAGAAAGTTAAAAGTGGTATCTTCGAAGAGAGACTTAGTGGTTATTCCATATATGCGACTATAGTATAGTATAACAAAAGAGTTTAAGATGTTCTTGTGGATAGTGATTCCCCAACCATATGGAGATATGTACTTATAGCTTCGCAAAAGAGAATTAATTTGCAAACTTAGAGAGATGACCTTTGAGCTAAAAGGGAGATAATGATGTAATGAACCAAAGTGGGTCTTGAGATTTTGATAGTGATAAGTTGATCAGGATGAGATATCAATGTTTTTTTTATCTCATATGTTCCTTATACTTCAGCCAAATTGACATTTTATTCCTATCTGGTGTATGACTATCATGTCTATGGCCTAGTCCCATGCACCATATGTTGATTCCTGTTCATGTTAAGTTTCGAGGATGAGAAGCGATAACTTCATTCATCAAACTTTAATCTTACCTCATGGATCTTTGAGTTTCCAGCCCAATGTTGAATGAGATGTGACTTGAGTTTTACACTATGTACAGTTCTATGAACTCAGAATGAGTCTTAAAAGACGAAGGAGATCATACTTCATTATGAATGTTCTCAGATAAGATTTCTCGATTGAATCATGCTAATGATCTTTTGTTCCAAGCCCTTGCAGTAAAGGGGAGATAATGTACTACCCCCTAATTCATTTTCCCTAGTATTTTGTAAATGTTCAAGAGAAGCTGAGAAAATGACTGAAAAAATCACTGGCAGAAACCATGAAAGGGCATCTACAACCTGTAGAGTGATCTAAGGCCCATAGATAGCACCTCATAGATTGCCCATGTGACTTAATAATTTTTTCTAAGTCTGAGGCCCATGTACGAGTTCTTCTACAGACCATACTTTATTGCACGAGTGGTAGAATGAGTTTCGTGTGTTGAGGTCCCAAAAGATCAACTTTTCTGGATCTTGAACCACAAGTTACCAGACAACCTATTATCTAGTTACGACCCGTAGAAAGGGGGTTCATAGATCCCATGTCTAATGTTCAATAACTCAATTTTTAGACACCTCTCATCTATAAGAGACCACTTACGACCCGCAAGTGAAACCATGACCCATATACGGGGTTTCGTAGTGTCCATCGGTAATTTTAAGAGCGGTATTCTTGTCTTTCCTACCTTTTTATAATTAAAATCTATGACATTTTAGACTTGATTTGGTCCCTTTATCAGTACCCTAGGTGTATTATTTCTCATTATACACTTAGAAAACTTGAGAGCATCAAAGAAGAGAGAAAAATGAAAGTTTCGAGTTCAAGCTTGAGGATCGTCAGAGAGTTGATCGTTCTTCCTAATTCCAGGTATCTAAGGCTACCTAAAGTGTCGGACCAAGTTCGTTCATGCGCCCTTCCATCTATTTGAGTTGAATTCGTGAATGAGAATTGAGTATTGAAAATTCTATTATCTTAATTTTCGAGTTACTTGTATTCATTTATAGTCCTCATGAACATATATGAATGAATCGATGCATTGCATTATTATTTTTATGAACTTGGGATACTAGTCTTATACTTGACAACATGAATCCTAAATTATATTATTTAATATGATTTTGTATATGAACTGAATTGAGATCACGAGTCTGACTATATAAGTTGAGTAACTTGAGTATTAACTTAGCATGTGTAGCTTTTTTTATCGATCTACATACATATCTAATGAGCATTATATTTGTGTTATGTAATGAGGATGACGAGTTTGATTTTGAGTCGTAATTGTATGCATGATTGATTACCCTGATTGGCTGAGTTGTTGAGTGATTGAGTTGAGTTGAATTGAGATAATCCAAAGAGACGAGCTTTGAGTTGATTGGCATGAACATGTTTTATTCTTGGGAGGAGTATTGAGCACCAATATGGGAGCGAGTAAATAACTACTCTAACCCATAAACTATGTTACCAGTGTAGGATAGTCGTACAGTTAGCTTTGGCGACTCATGTCCCAAAAGATGGACATTTATTTTGGATCCAAGAGAGAGTTGATTGTCCTTTACCTTGGTAAGTTTTGGACGGGCATGGCAACGACGTCGCCTTTGTTGTGCATCATCAAACTAAAGGTGGTAAGATTGAATGTCGGTTAAGAGAAACTCCTAAGCAACACTTGATTGAGCATGTAATGTTTTAAACTGAGTTGCATAATATTGAGTCTATTTTCAAAGCATGATTTTAAACTTTAAATTTGCACATCCATTGAGTTGAATTATGGGATGATGAGTTGAGTTCCGAGTTGAGTTGAGTTTGAGCTTTACTTGTTTACTTTAGCTATTCTTACATACCAGTATATTTTACTGACGCCCATTTCGGCCTGCATCATTAGATGCAGATATAGGTGATAGAGGACTTCAACCAGTGCATCGTTGAGGTCCAACTTCTCGCTTTCAGAGTTGGTAGTCCCTCTTGCTTCTCGGAGGAGTTTTTTTTTCCTATCTTTATTTGAGTATTAGCATTATTTCTGTTGAGGTAGGTCGGGGGTTGTCTTGGCATTAGATTGGATTAAAGGCTTCATAGACATTGAGTAAAGGATTGTCGATTGCTATTAATTTTTCAAACTTGATCATTAAAAACTATTATATAATAGAGTTTTATTTACCTAAAGTGATGGCTTTTTTGAGTATTCTTCCGCTGTCAAGTTTGATGTGACAATGAGGCCAGGTGGTTATCTTGGTGAATCAACAATGATTTTTTAAGTGCCGACCACGTCAAGGGTACCCTCCTGGGGTGTGACAGGGCTCTGGTTAGTTAGTCAGTCCAATTTATTATTTTATAATCAGGTAGTCGTGAGTGTTGTTGCGACACCTATCTTTAGTATGGTAGAGGCTTCATGGACAGAGTTAGTGACTCGGTCCAGTCTATCCATTCAAATATTTTAAGTATTATTATTATTTGTATCAAGAGATATGTTAAGATTTTCTATAAAGCATGAATGAGATTTTTTGAGTTTTATTAATGTTTTAAAGGCTCATATTATAAAACTTATGCATACATGTTAAATTTCTTCAGTTGAGTGAGTCAGTCAGGTCAAGGTTCGCTTGGGGACCAGCAATGGTTTCTGAGTGTCGGGCACATCCAAGTTGTAGGCTCGGGGCATGACAATAGGCTTATAAATCTTTAATATTATTATTTGTAGGCTCGGGGCGTGACAATAGGCTTACAAATCTTTAATATTATTATTTTAAAAAAGTTATTTTGAATATATTTTTTCAACAAAAAAAAACTCTTGGAACTTTTTCTTTTAGAAAAGGTATAGTAGTGAACGTGAATGGTGACACCCCTTACCATTTTCTCCCTAACACGTAAAAATGGCTCTTTAAATTGAAACAACCTTTAAGTTATCAAAGGCTGTTTCTATTAATTAATGCTCCTATTATAGAAAAAAATTGAAGTTACTCATGTATTGCAATCTTATCAATATTAAAAATGAAATTAGAATGACATATATTTGGTTAGATATTGCAGAAACACTGTAAAATGTATGCTATAGTCTCTTAATTTACAATATAATGTTTTAGATTTATTTTCATTTTTATTTTGCGTAAATGACATATTTCTAATTACTCTTAGAAAATCATTGAAACATAATAATCTCTGAACATAGATGAACTTGTAGATAAAAAATTTCAGATGATTTTATTAAATTTGAAATTGCATCCGCATTCGTATCTGCACATAATTTAAATTATTTTATTGCAGTGCATTTTCAAATCCGCACCACTTTGCATATGTGTAAACTCACATCGTCTCGCTCCGTTACCATCCCTGCTCCCAAACTAGAGATCATATATTAAGCTTTTAAATATAAAAGAAATTTATACAACTTTTCTTAGAAAAAGAAGATGGTGAAAACCCCTGCCAAAGAAGATAAAGAAGTTACGTGCAATTATTCTTCGTCTAGGATTCTTATTAAGGAAGTGTATCATTCTTTTTATTACTCCTCTTTTAGAGATGATGAATTTCTTATTAAGCTAGAATATTTCTTTTCCTAAAAATTAGAATTGATAAAGGTATATTAATCATGATAAGAATATTATTTATTAGTTAAATAAATTTGGACCATTAATATGTTAAATAGGACAAGTGTTACAAATCTAAAGAGAAACGTGAAGAAAATATGGAGAGAAGCTCAAGCCCTCTCCCTTTTTTTATGTTTATTCCTTCTATATTCACAAAAAGAGTCGAGCTCAAAATGAACTGTAAATAAAAATGCATATGAATTCCATCGAATAAATTTTAAAAAAAAATTACATAACTAGACAAACATATGATATGTATTTATATTATACAATTATAATTTGAAAAAATTACAATTTATACCTATAGTTAAGGTTTTGTTGCTATTCTCTCTCACCTCTCTTCCTCTCTCTCTGCATTTTCTTGTCAGATATACAATTACATATGTATATCAGCTGCATATATACAATATTTTGATAGATATACATAGTTAATTAAACAGATATACATATACAATTCATCTCTCTGCCCTCTCTCGCTCGCCTCTCTCCTCTCTCTCGATCTCGTTCGCCTTTGTAGTCCCTCTCCTAATCTCACTTGCCAGATATACAAATACATATATATATATATATATTAGTTACACATATACAATTTACCTCCCTCCTTCCTCTCTCGATCTCGCTCGCCTCTCTCCTCCCCTCTAGGTCATATAGCCGAGGTTATATAATGTAATTATGTAAAATATAGCTATTTGACCATATTAAATTTCAAACCTCTACTATTTATGAAAATTCCCCATAAATTTAAGTTGTCTTTATAAAATTTAAATGTCATCAATTTTGTTAAGTCATCCCAATCTATTTCCAACTTTTAATCTTGAACTTGAAACATCTTCTTTTCCGATGTACAATATTTCCAAAGGAAAATATAAAGAAAGAATCTCAATTGAGTAGGCTACTTTTTTGGCAGTAGCCTCAGTTTGGAAATATGTTGTTGAAATTGGCATTCTCGTACAAATGAATTTTATTTTGGAAACTTACCTCATTATACCATATTTAGAAAATAATTATATGTTTTTAATATATTTATATTAGATGCATAATTCATTTTTAATACACAATGTATTTTTTTTATCAAAACAAGTATAATATACATTTATAATCTATAAACTATATTATATATATAAGTCACTTTTAATTATACATTATACATTTATTATAAATAATAAATATTTTTAAATTATGATATATCTAGATAATAAATAATAAATATTTTATTAAAAAAAACTCAAAAGGATAATTCTTTCGAAAGGGAAAATGGCCTAATTTTCCTTAAAAGTGCAAAAAATAAAAATAAAATGGAACGATCGATTTCATGAACATATGGCTTTGCGTTGAAGCTGTAATATTAGATAAGGCTGGTGACGAAAGTGCGTGCCTTGAATATGCCGCAAAATACAAATACGTGGCAACAATTTTTAACTTTTCATGAACAACCAAATGATCATACACCTTATATCACACACTTTGACACTTGAGCCTTTTCACAAGATGATATTCAATGTAGAGCCCTGCCCTCTATTATTGGATCTAAATTTTCTTTAAAAGTATAATTCAGGTCCCATCCATATGTCATCCTTCACATAATTTGCATACAACATTTTATGTTGATTCCATCTTGTGACAGATAATCAATTAACTGGTCGTGATTTTCATAATTGAATTAGCTAACTACGTATTTATACGAACTAAAATTATGTGACCCCCCTGACGGATGGAAGGTGTGACGCGTGTTAAATGAGGGCATGTGACACGCTTCTATAACTTTTAAAGATCGATGAGATGCACATAACACTTTAAGGTGAATCCCCATATCGAAAAATAAATAGTTTTATAAGTTTATATAATAGGCTTATTGTCCGTGGAGATGGACATAGGGTAATCAATTTTTATTGGCTTGTGAAAGTTTTGATGATGAAGTTTGAGTTATTTATTTTCTTTTAGACCTCACAGGAATGCATATGATCAATACAAAGTGGCCCATCTTCAATAAATATCACTTGTTCCTTAGTCTTGTTGTCGAAAATGACCAAATTTGTCTTCCTTAGCTAATTCTTTTATCCTATATGAATTATTAACATTATTTCAACATCAAAGTGCCTGATATCGAAGAATCTAAGTTGATTGATTTTGGACATTTCAAATTAAATTAAGTGCTAGCTAGACCCAATTATGGAAGTATTTTTTCCCTCAAAAGAATCTAGCTACCTAGTAAAGACTGGTAAGCTAATCTATATTGTATGTGAGAGAATTATGAGCCTTTTGACTTATAATTTCCTTAGAAAGTAATTAAACTTTCTTCCTCCATTAATCAATACGCGGTTATTACTTGTTTACGCATATGGACTTGTCATCACATTTCCAGCCATATCTAGAAATCTAAAGGGAATGCAAATACGTATTAATTATTATCCAATCACTTACACATGTTGTGTCAAGAATTTTAACTTGCACATAATGATAGTGAGATTTCTTTTTTACTCTCTCCGTCTCTCAATTTATGTGAACGTGTTTGATTAGATATACAAAATTTAATTATGATCCAAATAATCTATAGATATTTGTGTGAATATAATAATTTCATTAAGAGTAAATTGGATGTTTACAGTTAAATTATTACTACTATATGTTAAATTAAAGCTATCATTTTTTGGAATTAACTAAAAAATAAGTGTTACCTGGCCTGAATTGAGACAAAGTAAGTGTTGGGTTTAGTGATAAGTGTGAATTGAGAAATGAAAATGGAAAGACTAAGAAAAATGTGGAGGGAACCAAGTAAAGGGATATGAAGAGTCATTTATCCCTCATCGGTAAAATAGAGGAAAAGTGTTGTCCTTATATTAGGAAACACTTCTTCTAACTCTTAAAGAGTCAAGTAAAGGGGACCCCCTCGTGCCGTCACCATCGTCGCTCGGCTTCGACAAATGATTTGATTGATAAATTTTTTGGACAAAATTTTCCTTTTTATGATATTTGTTTGAATTTTCGCGCGTAAATTAAAATAGACACAATCATTTCCAAATGACACCATGCATATTCTGAACAGATGAGTCTGTTATGAACAGACAGATTCACACTCAATACTCCCTATAAATGGAGACCTGTTCTGTGTTTTCATATATTGAAGTTTTTCTCTTCTTTTGCATATAGTTTTCTTACAAAATTCGAGTTTGTGTGTGAAGTCATTGCTGGTTTTTTGAGTTCGCTGAAAATCACAAGAGTTTAAGGTACCGCTACTCTGTGATTGTTAATCTATTTTATCCTGGGAGGAAATAATTCATAATCTCGGATACAGTGAGAGGATTAAATTCCTTAAGAACAGACAATGTATTCTGTGGACTCAGATTAATTTATAATTTTGCTTAACTTTTTCGTTTAATTTTTTCTTGCTTTACTGTTTTTGTTGTTGTTTGATTATAAAGGGAATAACAGTAAGAAAGTCAGTTATCGTTTTTCACCAAAGTAACACTTGATGCTCATCAGTAGATTTACCTATAATTACCTAGCTAGTAACTTAATTGTGTTAAGTATTACGTACACATTGTCCTGCATGGAATTAAAACTGTAGAGTTGGAATTATAATGTGTTCACTGATGATATGAACAACATTTACACAACTAGTTTTGATGTAAAAGGGTATTACAGGAAACTACATTTAGGTTCCGTTTAGAAAGCCACATAATAAGTTAAATTAGTGTAATTATTAGAATATTAATTATCAGCCAAATAATCACATCGTCTAGTAATATTATGATCTGTTTATTTGTCATAATATAATTATAATGTAGTTATAAGTATACTATTTAATTGCACAAGTGTAATTATAAGATTATATTAAATTTTAAAAACAAAAATTAATTATCTCAAATTAAAAATTGATATTAAACAAATAAAACTATTATAAATAAATGGTTGAGAATGAGAACTAATAAAGTTAGTTATCTTTTAAAATATACTAATCAGTAAACATATATTCTAAATTAATATTACAAAAAAATTACTTTATATTTTTCAAATTAATAAATTTTAATTAAATTAATCATAAAAATTTAAAATGCAATATTTCTACAAACATCATGAAATGCATGTTTGACAAAAATGTTAATATTATAAATATAACATCATAGTAAAATTATTAAAAAAATTGACAAACAACATTCTATCAAATCTAACTAAAAATAAGTGGCTTGTAATGTAAAATATCAAGTCAATACTGTTAAAACAGATAAAATTAAAAATATAACTGTGAGACCCTGTGATTTTCGTCTTCCATAATATACATATTGTGGCATGTTGTATAAAACATATAGGAATATGGATAGAAACTAAGGCTAATAAGGCTTCAAGTAGGTGGTAATATCAATGGATTAAAGTTTTAAGTCAAAGGAATCC
>JBCEWC010013339.1:0-15141 GCA_038996855.1 Solanum aculeatissimum
GGGTGGTTTGTATATATAAATATATATATATATATATATATATAATTAGGTAGTGAAATAAAAAATAATTTTTTTTTGTCGAGTGGGGGTGGTGGGGGAAGGGGGTGGCAGCAGAGGGATGGGGGGTGGATGGGTGGTTTGTATATATAAATATATATATATAATTAGGTAGTGAAATAAAAAATAATTTTTTTTTTGTCTTTTTATAATTTATTATATTTTTTTCTTATTCATATGTCAAATGACATCCTTTAATTTGTCACTTTGCCACGTCAGCAAGTGAATTTCACCCACATTATTTTTTTTTTGCCAAATCAGCATTGTATGCTTAATAGGTACACATTTTGAATAGTTTAGGTGCTCAATAGGAACTAGTCTTAGTTGATGTGTCTAAGTAAAAAATGCTGACAACTTTAGATGTGTATCAATGACTTAAGCCTAAATTTAATATTCTATAGTGGCAAGACGTGAGAGAATTGTCAACAAATCATATCACAGAAATAGTATTTACTTGCACATAAAAATTATGTACATAGCAATTTATAGGCGTAATTCTTTGTTGCCCCCCTGACTTTTCATTGCCTCACACATCTTCGTTATTTGCAACGGTTTGTTTTTCACAGCTTTTAATTATTTTAATCGCAATCATTACTTCTATTACTCCTCTTCTTTTAATCCGATGGTTACTTCTATTGAGAAACCGTATATTTGAAAGTATATATTTAATTCCACTAAACAATTTTTTCATCCTTCCATGAATATATTAAATTTTAATCAGAAAAATTGATAAAAAAAAGATAAATACTAATGGTGGTTGTAGAGAGGTGCCACATCACCTTTTCTATATCTAGCTTTGTTATAGATATAGATTTACTTATTCATGTTTAATATAGACGTCCTTTAAAAAGCAATAACTAAAATTAATAACACCTCTAATCATAATAAGTCATCTAAATATTTTAAAAAAAAATCATATTAATAATAGGGATAAAATATTCAGTATAAAATAATAAATTATCTCTTAATTTTCAAATTGGACAAATAAAAATGTACATCTACTCCCTCTGTCCAATATTAGATGGGTATCTTGTTAAAAATATTTGTTCTATATTACTTAATCGCTTACTAAATCAAGATAAAATTAGTTATTTTTTTTCATTTCTCTCCTACAATTAATATGACCTTTAGAAATTTAAACAAATTTTAAAGATTTAAAATTTTCAAGAGGCTAATTAATGTGAACAAAGGACAAAATGATAAAGCTGATCAATTTATTAATTATCGTGTAAAATAGAAAATGTTCATCTAATATGGACAGAGGCAGTGTTTTTTTTAATCGACAAGTAATATTAAAGAAATGAACGCAATACACAAGGATATCCTAAGAAAGTAAAGTTTAAAATCTAGGACGAATTCGGACTTTTCCATGAAAATGCATTCAAAAACCAATCTTTGTTGTGCCTCTACTGGTTCAATTATTTCATATTATGAATGTAGTACACAAGGATTTCCTAAAAAAGTAAAGTTTAAAATCTAGGACGAATTCGGACTTTTCCATGAAAAATGCATTCAAAAACCAATCTTTGTGACTCTACTGGTTCAATTATTTCAAACCAACTTGTTTATACAGTACCACATTTGCAAAGACAAAAATGGCCTCATTAGATAGCTCAATGATATGGAATCCAAAGGATATTGATGTCTCTTTAATCCTCATGTAATTACGCGAAAGTGTCCACCTGTGGCCATGGAATAATTTTTCATTTTGCATCAAACAAATTAATAAAAAGGTATTTTTAATCACTATAATTAAACTATTTGATTTAACGTTCACTTGTTTGTGCCAATACAGATAAAATTTATGTGGACATTCATGTGAACTGCCATGCCACAGAGAACTCATAAAGTCGCCAGCTAAAATAAATTGGAGAAAGATACTTGAAATTCATCCACCTTCTTTGATTCTCATTATTATTGAACTATTAATGAATTTTAACCTTCAAAAGCATTTAGTGAAATTAGAATGGATTATCAAGCAATATTAGATTTTAAACAATTTTACGTATATTTTGCTCAATTAAAATACTCCATTGCAACCTCAGACAAAGATTATAGCCCTTCAATTTATTTTTACTTATCCAATTTTTTTTTGACACTCTTCCTAAGAAACAATAAATTAAATGATAATTCACAATATGGTCAATGAACATTTATTTAGTATGGTGGTTAAGCAAAAAAAAGATAGAGAAAGTACTCCCTCCGTCCATCTTTACTTGACCCCTATACTATTTTAGGACGTCCAACAATACTTATCCAGTTTATGAAATTAAGAGATAATTTTATATTTAGTTCCTAATTTACCCTTGTCATTAATTATGGTCATTTCTCTGTTACATTTTTTAAGACATTGTATTACTTGTATTCAAAGGGTAATTTGATAAAATTACCCCTATCATTTACTATTTCTTAATTCATGTTCCAAGTCAATAGGAGGCCAAATAAAGATGAACAGAGGGAGTATCACTTAAGACAAAAACATAGAATTGTTTCAATTTGTATATATATATATATATATATATATATTAATTTTTTTTTAATTTGTTAGTAAAAAGAATAATTCTTTTTTTTATAACTCTTTAATTTAAATTTCGTACATATCATATTTAAAATTGTAAAATTAACAAATATTTTGAGATATTTTCAGTATAAAATTATAAAATAAAACATTTTAAAAAAGTTTCACGTCTAACCAAAAAATTGAAATGAATGGCCTAAACTGTAACACTCGTAGGTCTTGAGTCTTGACAAAGAAGTGAAAATTTTAGGTGGAAAATAAAAGGGTTTGAGAGAATGACAGCCCATAGTGTCTTTAGATGTAGATGTACCCTAGGGTAGGGTCCAATAGTTTAGTTGGTTAATTAAAATGACAAAGTACAAGAAGGTGAGGTGTCAAATGGCCGTTGACACATGGGATCTCAACTCGCAACCCCAATATCAATTACCTAAAATCAGGATTCAATTACGCAAATCCCTACAACTTCACACCAAATACTAATCCCTCACTCCCAACTTTACTTCTCCATTATAATATGAAAAATAGATGTACAATTCAATTTGAAAAATCTATAAATTATTCTATTTATTGTACATTTTCTCTCTTGAAAAAAAGAATAAGATGTTTTCTATTTTAGTCAGTTAAAAAAAATAATATTTTTTTAGCAATATTTTAATTTCAATAAGACCACAAGATTAAAGAGTATTTTGGTACATTTGACATAACTTTAATTTAGAATCACAAAATAAAAAAGTCTTCTTTATCTTCTTAAACTTCATATCAAGTCAAACTAAATTATTCTTTTTTAAACAGAGAGAGTACTATTAATACTCCTTTCGTCCCATTTTATGTTACACCATTTGAATTGACACGATATTTAAAAATCGAATGCTTTTAAAATTTGTGGTCTAAACAATCTTTAAATATTTGTGTGGTTCTAAATCATTTCATTAAATGTAAAAGGAGAATTTTGAAGTTAAAATATGATATTTATTTTGGGCAGACTAAAAAGAAAAGAGTGCCACATAAAATGGACGGAGGGAGTATCTAATACATTTCCCAAAGTATTAAATTTAATAATCATTCAAAGAATGATATTGTAATATTATCTCTATTATTTATTGTTTCTTAAGGTGTGTGTCAAATTGTTACTCTCTCTATTTCAAAATAAGTAAATTGTTAGGGGATTTTTGAGTTTTCAAAATAATTGAATTATTCACTTTTCAAGGGATATGTTGCAATTTTTTTTCCAATTTGTCCTTCATTAATTGAGTTTCTAAGGTTGAATTTGTATTAGAAATAAATGGTGCATTAAATGAGTGTTAGAGTTTGAAAAGGGTAAAAATAAAAAAACATGATTAAATTTTGTTTTTATTTCTTTTTCTTAATATGTGTGATATAACTCACTAATTCACTTAATTTGAAATAGCGGGAGTAGTAGACAATTATTGTTGGATGGAGGGAATATAATTTAAGAAATTGGTTCCTTATCATTTCAAAATTTAACTTTTATTATTCTAAATTAAATTAATTATACAATCAAATTATTTAAAAACTATTAACAACTTATTAAACATAATTTGATGACTTAGAACATGTGACAAGAAATCTTTTTACGATCAATCTTTGTCTATACACTAAATTCCTCCGTTGAAACACCCAACTTGGTATTGCTACTTTTTGCTGGGTAAAACATTTGATGGAGAATCTTGCCTATGAGTAATCCAAGCACCATTAATTGTGTCTTCTTCCTATTTACACCCCAACAAAATAATGAATATTACTAGCTTAGTTTATTTTTACTTTTGTGTTGTATTAAAATATTGTCTAATTTATTTTTATTATTAATGACAGTTATTTCTTGAAGCATTAAATTTGATATAATAAAATTGTTATTTTAATTTTTAAAGAGATATGTCAAAGTTAATTGTTAAGACGACCAAGAGAAAGCTTACCACTTGTGATTTAAAAAAAAAAGAAAAAAAAAACTTCTCTTGTGCAATCTCTCTCTTAAATTATTCTACAAAACAACAAAGGATGATGTTATAATTGAAAAAGAGAACAGGATATAAATATTAAGCTTTACAATTTTGTTTGTGTTTGTATTGGGAAAAGGTGGTTGTTAGTTGTTACAGCAAAGAGTGTTGTTTTTAAGTTTAAAAAAACCTTATTAGCTTAGCTGGTCGGTATTTAATAGTGGAAGAGAGATTGTTTAATTGCTCACATGCTAGTAGAATAGTATGCCAATCTCACAATTCTGCCATAAACAGAGCTTATTATGCTCCCTGATTACTTCTTTTGTTCATATCACCCAACTCATTTTTGCTTGTTTCTCAATTTTCCTTCTCATTTAATAACGTTATCTAATTTTTATTTTTATTTTGGTAACTTGTGATTCCCTTGTTGAGATTGGTTAGTATATGGGATGGGTGGAGTGAAGCTGCAGTTTCTTTGCTTGGTGCTGGAAGTCTGTGCCTTTGCTTTCTTTCAGGGATCTGCGGGTAATTCTTCTCTTTCTCTACTTCTTAAATTACCCAATTCTTTATGTTACCATGATTTATGAATTTTGTTCAGTGTTGCTAACATTGATGTCAAATACCCAGATATCATAAGTTTTTAGCACGGAATTGAAACTTTTACATTATCAATTTTGTTTAATCTTGCCTGTAATCTAGCTGAAATTTGCACTCAAGCTTGTTTTTTCTTTTTTGCACTTTAACTGTTTGATTGATCTCTGATTCCCCTTTGGCTTTGGAGGCCCTACTTATTTTATTCTAATTGGTTTTATTTCAATGGCGGAGAATGATGTGTGATCTTGTTCGAATTTATTGCCTTCTGGATTTATTTGTAAATACCACAATTAAGCATGTAAGACCACTGTCCATATTCCTCATCCCCCTCCTTATACATTCTATTGCTTTATGATTGTAATTAATCTAAGTCTGCTGAAAAGTAGGGAAATGATTCTGTTTGATGTCCTTTTATTTGTGGTCGAGCTGTTATTTCCACTATGTTTTTGTGAAACGAAGAATCTTTTCAAATGAAGTACTGCATATCAGACTTTCTCTTACCTAAAATAATTGTTGGAGCTCATTTTAGGCTTCAGTTTACCCTCCTCTCCATCAGCATCCTCTGCAATTCCTCCTATTGAACAGGGAATACCCTCTTCCGTCTCTCATGGGAATGCATTCAGAAGTAATTCACCTGTTCCTGCATTTGAACTAAATGGTCAGACCATGATGCTTGTCTTCCATATCTATTACCAAATTTGATGTTTTATGTATTCATCTTATGTTTTAACTCAGGAACATCTCCTCCTGCAAATGTCTTTCCACCACTGAAGTCGTCCCCCGTCCCTCCACCTAGAGAAGTTCTTACACCATCTCTGCAACCAAGTGCTCCTACAATGTTGCCACCACCCAGTTCAGCCCCACCCGCAATTAATTCAGCCCCGCCACAAATTGCTTCTCTACCAGCTCCTCCTCCTCCTCTTCTAATAATGTGGAATGGTCCCTCTCCAGTTCTGCCTCCGAGTGCGCCTAAGAGAGAGCATCGACATACTGAACAGCCTGTTGTTCCAGAAGCTCCAGGTATGCGGCCGACTGTAATCATAATGTTGAAATGACTTGATTTCTGTTTAAGTTGATATTCTTTTTGGAGAGCAGCGCCAGTTTTGTCACCTGGAAGGAACTCTACTGAAGATGTACCAACTAAAGCTCCACAGCTACCTGGATCTACATCACCCAGAGAGAGCAAGTCACCAGAGGGTCCTCTGTCCTCAATTGCCCCGGGTAATTATTGGCTGATGAGAATTTTGGTTTTGTCACTGTGTCTTAAGATAGAAAATGATTATTACATTATTTTTTTTCGCTGTTATTTAACTCAGCCCTGAATGCGCCTGCTCCAAGGGGAAAGTCGCAAAATTCACTGCCCACCCTCCCAAGAAATCCAGAAATTTCACCATCTGTTCCGCCAGGTATCCTTGCCTTTTTTCTTAAGGAAATTGTGACATGATATGTTAGAATAAAGTTCTCAGTACATTAGATTTGATCATGGATGCCACTAAATTTTGTACATTATTTTCTTCATGATAAATGTTGTACATTATTTGTTTTGGTGTTATTTAACTCAGTCTTGAATGCGCCTGCTCCAAGGGGAAAGCCGCGAAATTCACTGCCCACCTTCCCAGGAAATTCAGAAATTTCACCATCGCTTCCACCAGGTATCCTTGCCTTTTTTCTAAAAGATATTGTGATATCCTGTTACAATAAAGTTCACAGTAAATTATATCTGATCATGGATGCCATTAGATTTTGTACATTATTTTGTTTTGCTGTTATTTTATTCAGTTCTGAATGTGCCTTCTCCAAGGGGAAAGCCACAAAATCCTCTGCCCACTCACCCAATCATTCCAGAAGTCTCACCATCTATTCCGCCAGGTATTCATGCTATATTTATCTACTGCTCCCTTCATTTCATTTTATATGGTGGTGTTTAATTGGGCACAGAGGAAAAGAAGAAAGAACGGAAGACTTTCAATGCATACTGAAGGTAGCCTTAGAACTTATTGTCATAAACGAAATGATATTTTTATGGCTATAGGAGCATGTCATGAAAGGGTAAAATGGAAGTTCAAAGGTTCAAAGTTTCTTGATATAGAAATGTGTCATTCTTTATAGAATAGACTAAGAAAGAAAGATGTCATATAAAATGGCACAAAGGAAGTATGTGATACTTTGAAAGTAAACAATAAAGTGTAAATTAGATGTGATCATGAATGCATGAATTTGTACATTATAGAGATTTCTCTCATTGCATTCAGTCCTTAATGCACCTTCTCCAAGGGGAAAGCCACAAAATCCAATGCCTGCCCAGCCAACCAATCCAGAAGTCTCACCATCTATTCCACCAGGTATACTTCCCGCATATATTTAGTGTATGATATTTCTGCAAACAAATTGTTTGTAAACAAGATCTGATCATCCATTCCATGAATTTGCAGCGACAGTCGCACCACCTCCAAGGGAGTTGCCTAACAATTCACCACCCAGCCATTCAAGATATCATCTAAAACCTCCATCCATTTCCCCAGGTAATAGTGCTTGCTAGTGTTGCTCATGCACGTGTACTCTTCATATTTCAACCAAACAGTTTGTGGCTTGATGCAATCTACACATATTGTTGGCAACCGTACCTCAAGTAG
Organism: Solanum aculeatissimum; assembly: GCA_038996855.1. Taxonomy (NCBI): domain Eukaryota; kingdom Viridiplantae; phylum Streptophyta; class Magnoliopsida; order Solanales; family Solanaceae; genus Solanum; species Solanum aculeatissimum. The sequence goes on from JBCEWC010013339.1 coordinate 7,758, forward strand.
TAACCTTCTCAAGTAAAAAACCAAATGAATACGAGAATCTTAACTAGAGTTTTGCTTGCTTCCAAACTGCTAATGAATGCCAACGTATAACTAGCTAAGAAAACTGAACTGATGCTTACTAATGTGTTTGTAGTTGAAATAGTCAGTACTACTCTTTTTGGATTGTCCTTGCCTGCAGATAAATATAAGAATGTGTTTTATTTCATTTTCCATTTTCTGACAAATAGCTACTTGTTCTCAAAGTGGCATTGTCAGCTAATTTGAGTCAGTCTTATTACTGTAGTTAAGCATAATATATCCCCTGTATCAACTTCATGGCCAAGCATCAACCACAAAAGAGCAAGTGCTCCAACTGTTGCACCTCCTAATGGAACGACCAATCTGCATCCTGCAAAAGGTATGCCAATATTTTTCTGCTGTCCTTTCTTTTTGTCAGCAGTTATGACGGATGCCCAATTATGTCACTGAAGGATTTCTTCTCCTCTTGTGGTTCCTACTAACCACAGCCATGGGGTGCTCTACTAATTCTCCTCCTCATAAATTCCCTAATTCTCCTCCATGAGAAAGGATCATATCCTCCCTTATCTGCACCTTCAATCTCATTTCATAGGGATCACCACCTAAATGATAATATGACAGAAATCACTCCATCATCCTATGAAGTTTATCCTCCTGTTTCTACTGAACTAGGTTCTGTATCTTATCTGAGGAATGTCCGTTGATATACTCATTCTGATATATGATACTAACCAGAATTCAGTCAATAATTATTAGAGTTCATCATCAATTTGATTTTATGCTTTCTGACAAAGGATTATTCTTCCTTTAGAATAGGTATTAGATAAGGACTCTCCCTTTTAGAATATGTATTAGATAAGTACTCTTCCTTTAGAATATGTATTAGATAAGGACTCTTGTAGTTATCATCAATATATACAAAATCTATAAATACAAAACAAAACGGCAGACCAATGATATGCTATTATTTTCTCAAACTCTTTCTTATTCTCAATTTGGTATCAGAGCAGATCATCGATCCTATGGCCGCTTCTCAAAATTCCGGCATCCCTTGCAAAACAGTCCAATTCTCTCTCCATTATTCAACTACCAAACCTTTCTCTCAAACTCGACAGAAATAACTATTCCCTTCGGAATCTCTTCTTTTTCACCCTTTTCTTTCTTCTCAAACGTCTCTTTTTCCACCACTCCCTCTGTCACCACTATCACATCGTTTGACCAACAATTAAGTTAGCAAAAGTTGGGTCACCGTGCATCTTTTCGATGACAACTTTCTCGTATCGATTTGTGTAGCACCGTGACATCTTTTCGGTGACTATTTTCTTATTTGTGTTGAATCGTGCCTTCATTCCGACCAGTTTTACAGTGACTCTCTCACGGTATCAGAAGTTCAAATCTAGCCCACAATTTGTTCGTTTCTTTCTTTGTTTCGTTCAGTCATGGCTTCTCAGCCCCTTTCTGTATCAAAACCTATTACTGCAACAACTTGTTTCATTCCAATTTCTACTACCATGTGCACAACTCCTTTGTTGTCCTCCTTTCCTCTTCTTTCTGTGCCATCTCCATTGGTCTCTATACCGGCTTGCTTACCTGGTCAAGTGCTACCTACATCTCTTGGCTGTAGTATTGGCTTACCATTTGTTTCTCCATGCTCTCTACTACTTTTGATCCCATCTTTTCTCCTACCTTTTCTTCTTTAGCATCTCTTGCTGCACCAAACATTATGAATCTCATTACAATCAAGCTTCAATCTGTCGAAAACTATTTGACAAGGAGAACTCAGTTTACCTCTCTTTTGATTTCTCATAATTTACTTGGATTTGTTGATGGCTCTTTTTCATCTTCCATAGTCCTTTGTGAATGAACTCAATACATAGTTTTTATCTTGGAATCCTGTCATCCATCAACGATCAAAGCATTTTTGTCTTGATTATCACTTTGTCCAAGAGCTGGTTGAAGCTCAGTCTTTAGTGGTTCGCTATGTTTCATCTCAAAATCAAACTTTAGATATCTTCACTAAAGTTGTTGGTACAACTCAGTTCCTCAACGTTCGATCCAAGCTCATAGTTCGATCCAAGCTCATGGTTCGATCCAGTCCATGATCTTGCAGGAGGCTATTAGAGTCCATCATCAATTTGAATTCAAATATTATAGTTTTTCTAAAATTCAATTGGTGTAGTTTATCCTTTGTAACAAAAGATTACTCTTCCTTTAAAATAGGTATTAGATAAGGACTCTTCCTTTAGAGTATGTATTAGATAAGGACTCTTCCTTTAGAATATATTAGATAAGCACCCTTGTAGTTATCATCAATATATACAAAATCTATAAATACAAAAGCAAACAACACACCAACATCTGTTCTTATTTTCTCAAACTCTTCTTATTCTCAATCTTTCCAATAATTAATGAAGGTCCATTGATCCCTCCAACTTCTTCATTACACTCAAAATCATATCCAAAGACTAGCCTTAGGCACCACTCTCATTCACCGTTAAATGTAGGTTTGTGATCATTCAGTCATCCTCAGTTAACTACCCGTTCGCCTCTCTGAAAGAAAAATGAATAGCAAAAAGGAAAAAGTGATTTTGATGACTCCTACTTTACAGGATCGTTGGTTCCACCATTGCTTGCGCCTTTAACTTCTCCAGAAAGTCATGATTCTCCTGCAATATCACCATCTCCAAGTGCTTCATCTAGACCAACTAAAAGTAAGAGTATGTATATGTTCCCTATCCATGCAATCCATAGTCAAGGCATTAATCTTATATTATGTTTTCATTCCTATGCATAGTTGATGCTTATATCTATATCTTCTTTGTCATTGCAAGAGCCATTTGTTTCCCCTAAAATATCTCCCTCTGGGTCTTCACCAAGGCATCCAAAGATACCGCATCCATTTCAAGCATTACCACCTCCGCCTCCTAATGAAGGTATCTGTTAACTGCCTCTGGTTTCTCCTCTAAATGATATAGATTTTATATGCACAAGTTGCCAGGTTTTGCCCCACTAACTATTCTAAACATGATGTTGCAGATTGTGCATCATTGGCTTGTGCGGAGCCTTTCACAAATGGTCCACCAAAAGCACCTTGTGTTTGTGTCTTGCCCATGCGAATTAGACTACGCCTTAGTGTAGCACTTTACACCTTCTTCCCTTTGGTTTCAGAGCTAGCTACAGAAATTTCCGTTGGGGTATTTATGGATCCAAGTCAAGTTCGTATTATGGGAGCAAATTCAGCCAGCCAGTATCCAGAAAAGACCATTGTCCTTGTTGATTTGGTACCTCTTGGAGAAAAATTTGATAACACTACAGCATTTCTGACATCACAAAGATTCTGGCACAAACAAGTTGTTATAAAAGCTTCACTTTTTGGTGATTATGATGTACTGTATGTGCAATATCCAGGTATAGAATCATCCATAATGCCAGTGTGTCGTCTTGATGCCACATGCTATGTGCCGAGTAACTAAATAGAATTTTTCTTATGTACAGGTCTTCCTCCCTCTCCACCTTCAGTAGCATCAGACATTGATACCATAGGTAGCGAGCCATATCCCGGTGATAATAATGGAAGGACCATACAGCCCCTTGGAGTTGATGTGAGGGGGCAACAGCACAAAAGTGGGCCAAATCGGAGTGTCATAGCAGTAATTGTATTGTCAGCCTCTGTCGCTGTTATTTTATGTTGTGCTGTTGCATGGATTTTTCTTTTCAGACATAAAGATCATGGATATCAGTTAGAACCAACTCCACCAACTACATTACCATCCCTTGCAAAGTCATCAGGTGAAATCCTTCTCTTTACATATAAATAATCTACTGCAATCTGGTTTGTCTAATGTTCGTATTCTCTCTTTAAGTTTTCTTAATTCATGCTGAAAAAGAAATTCAAATAGTAAAATTCAGAAGCCTAGCCTTTCCTTATCGCTGTGCCTTTGTAGCATGCCAGGTAAATACTATGTTAGGGGAAACTAAAATCATGTTGGAATTTTGAATATGCTATATGTTGCTCAACTTGGTTACTTTTACTACTTATCCTGAGCATACAATGGAATAAAATGTCCAAAATTATGAAATGGAATATAGGAAAAGTTAACTGGTTAGTTGCATAATATAATATGGCAACTCATTCAATATCTTTTGACTAGAATATCTTGAAGTATCAACTCTTAATGGGTGCATTCAGGAACCTTTAAGCTTCACAAATTTATGATGTGGACCACACATATTACGTGAGTATTAGTATGCATCTAGAATGTGTACAAATATGTGATTCTCACGAGTCTTGTGTAATAAGACACATAGAATTATTTTCTGATCTTTATGCATGCTGTAGGAATTGCAGCCTCCATGATTGGGAGTAGGCCGAACTCTCCTTCGTTATCCTTTAGTTCTAGCTTTGCTGCTTATACTGGTTCAGCTAGAACATTTTCTTCAATTGAAATTGAGAGAGCAACTGACAGCTTCAATGAAGCAAGAGTACTAGGTGAAGGGGGATTTGGTCGTGTTTATAGTGGAGTGCTTGATGATGGGATGAAAGTGGCGGTGAAAGTCCTCAAGAGAGATGATCAACAGGGTGGTCGTGAATTTTTGGCTGAAGTAGAGATGCTTAGCCGCCTCCATCATAGGAACTTGGTCAAGTTGATAGGTATATGTCTTGAGGAGCGCAATCGCTGTTTACTTTATGAGCTCATCCCAAATGGCAGTGTGGAATCTCACCTTCACGGTAGTGTTCAATTTGGATCCCTCCTAACTTTTTTGGTTGAAGTCAGGTGTATTTAGATTTCAGACTGGCTAAACTCTGTCTTTTCAGGTGTTGACAAGGAGATTTCTCCACTTGATTGGAATGCCCGAATGAAAATAGCACTTGGTGCTGCCCGAGGCCTGGCCTATTTACATGAAGATTCCAGTCCCCGTGTCATACACCGGGATTTTAAGTCTAGTAACATCTTACTGGAACATGATTTCACCCCGAAAGTGTCTGATTTTGGTTTGGCTAGAGCTGCATTAGATGAAGGAAACAGACACATATCCACTCGAGTCATGGGAACTTTTGGGTAAAATATTCATCCGACTTAGAATTTTGTATTTTCATTAGGCCAGCCTTCTTCCCGTGCTATCTATGCCTGATAAAGGCCCAAACCATTGCGCAGATCAGCTGCTTCATGCTGGTCTGCTTACTTGGAGTGTAACTTTTTTCCATTTTGAATGCCTTATTTATTTTTACTCAATAGGTGTTAATGCGTAGTAGATGGCTAGGACATTTATTTGTACTCGATAGGTGTTAATATATGGTAGACAGTTCGCCCTTAATCAATTGAATTGATTATGCATAACAAAACCTCTTGTCGTCGTCTTAATATTTTATTCTGCTGTTGAGCAGTTCTGACTTAAATTATTTTACCAGATACGTAGCTCCAGAATATGCTATGACAGGGCATCTCCTTGTAAAGAGTGATGTTTACAGCTATGGTGTTGTCTTGCTTGAGCTGCTAACTGGAAGAAAGCCAGTGGATATGTCTCAGCCACCGGGTCAAGAGAATTTAGTGGCTTGGGCACGCCCACTCCTAACGAGTGAAGAAGGTCTGGAGTTGATTGTGGACCGTAATTTGGGGTCTGATTACCCTTTTGATAACATCGTAAAAGTAGCTGCCATAGCGTCAATGTGTGTTCAACCAGAGGTATCGCACAGACCTTTCATGGGTGAGGTTGTCCAGGCCTTGAAGCTGGTATGTAACGAATGCGGACAGACAAAAGACATTGTGTCTCGAAGTTGTAGCCAAGATGATCTGTCTATTGACATGGATGCTAGGATTAGTACAGCATCAAGCCAAGTGTTGAACCCTATACGACCCCAATCCCAAGTCTCTAACTCAGACAGTGAGCTGGATGTTGAGAGGGGCCTTTCAATGTCAGATTTACTGAGTCCATTGACAAGATATGGGAAGCAAGAATCTGGTTCATTTAGGAGGTACTCTAGCTCAGGTCCTCTCAGAAAAGGAAAAACCAGGAGGCTATGGCAGAAAATGAGAAGATTATCTGGAGGTAGTTTGAGCGAGCATGGTGTGATGTTTGGGTTACGGCCTGGATCCCACTAATCATGGTTGAAATTTCCATCTTTAGTTTTGATAAATTCTTCTTCAAAATGTCAATTTTCACCATCCATGCCTAGATTGAGTATGGTTGTACAGCATCTTCTTTGCCCGTCTAGATCAAAGACACAGAATCAGGAAGCGAACACCAGCAGACTCAAATTGTTCTGAATGCTATTGCGTAGTCCATGAGTATGATAAGCCCTCTGCGAAAAGCTGGGAAGAACTGTTCAATGAGATATCTGAATAGGGATTTCATCTTATGTAAGAAGATTGTATTTATTGTAAACATGCTAATTGTTCATAAAAGGAATCATAATTCTTTCTTTTCTGGTATTGAGTTTAAACCTTGGAGGCGAAAGAGTGATCTGCTGCTAAGATCTGCTAAAATTAGAGGCTATGCAAACATGTTTTATTCTTCATCTCAGGTATTATGGAGCAATTTCTGTATGTAAATGGACAAACAACAGGAGTTGCAGCTTCATTACTATATCATAGGTCAGATAAAATTTGCCAAATTGCATTATGCAAGGAAGAGATATTGGTATGGTTACAGTGCTGTTTTAGATGTATTGTGAATAGGAAATGGAACAGTACATTTGAGGGAAATGAAAAGTTCCCTTTTAACAAAGGGGCTTTGTCCCATGAGGGAGAGGGTTATCGTCTCTCAGATTTGGATTTGGTCAAATTATCGACTTGATTGATATATTTTTTTTTGGACTAAAATTATTTCGTTAATGTTATGATTTTATTAAGATCTTATCATTTCTAATATCCCCTCTTTGTTATAAACATATTTAATTTGTAGTAAATGTCTATTATTTGATTTGCTTTTAATAGTTAAGAATCCTATTTGGAAACCAAATCAGTTTTTTTCGTATAAGGATTTTTCCTTATAAATATAAGGGTTTCTTTCATTGTAAAATACAACTGAATATTATTCAGGAGTAATAAGAAATCTTCTCTCTACTTTTTCTTCTTCATACTTTATAATTTCATATCACGTTATCAACACGAGACTCTACTGTCTTAAAGAATGAAGGTTAAGTTTGAAGGTAAGGTATTATTTATTTATTTTTCTCTTTACTGATATTGTTGATACCCAATTTTGGCCCAACACTTCTAAAAATTGATGTTTTTTATGTTGATAATTTTTAAATAGTTTAAATTACTTTTTTAGCGATTTTAAATTAATTTTTTTTTGATAATTACTTTTATTTTAAAATTATTAAGACTTTAATTAGTTTAATTTTGAACTTTAATTGATTTTA
>JBCEWC010013340.1:0-15141 GCA_038996855.1 Solanum aculeatissimum
AAAATCCTTGAATCAAATCCCACATACCTTACAATAACCAAAGGAATTGAAGATTCAAGTAATCAAAGGTTGTCTTCCCCAAATTTCTTCAGGCTTCAACAATGGAGGTCAAGACAATTTAGGATTTTTCAAAGTGTAATAAGGAGGCTTAGAATGGATGAAAAGGGGTTAGGATTAGGTTAAGGGGGTTTAGGGGACCTTAGGATGCCTAAGGATTAATTAAATCGCGAAAATACCATTAATGCAATGGATATTTAACTGTCACACAATGCTTCACGGAGGAGCTACAGTGACCGTCCAATCATCACACGGTCTGTACAAGTGGTCGTGTACCATGCCTTAGCTAATTTTTAACGCGAACTCTCAGAGGACTTTCTGGACCACTTGATGAGGGGGTTCACGGGCTGTGTGGCTTCACATGGACCGTGTACTGGTCTGTGGAGCCATAATTTGCCCAAGAATCTACCCCACAAGTTTGCCAGCTCTCTGCCCCACTTGACGACCACCCTCACGGACCGTTTGAGGTCTCACGGGTCGTGGGGTGGTCAGTGAGCCATGACTTGGTTTATGGGGTGGGTCCTGGCCACCCTGACCTCACTGGACCATGGCAAGGACCCCCACATGGACCGTGGACCCTCACACGGTCCGTGTTCCTTGCCTTGGGCCCTTTTTAGGGCCTATTTCTAATGTCTTCTGAATTTCAGGAAATCTCACTATTTTGGCCATAACTTCCTCAAACGAACTCCGAACCAAGTGAAACTAGTTGCGTTGCCAAGCTCACTCAAAGAGATTCAATTTGATATGTAGTATCCCACACGTTTGAACCCGCATCAAAAGTTATGTTACCTCAAAGCTCACTGTCCAAGTGGTCTCTCTAGGCCACCAAATGATCCGGTTTGCGTTCGACCACTTAAACTCAACTCGTGGCTGCCAAAACTCAACTATGACCAGTATAACATCATACAAGACCAACCATAAGGAGTTTTCAAAAAAATTAGGTCGTTACAATGAACCTATGGTGGCACATAGTTAAGAGGCAAAGACTTTATATAATGACCCCTTGGGTCGAGCTCCCACTTTAAGCCTCATTCGGTGCTAAGTCCAGTCCCACAAAATACTTGACATAATCCTAAATTTAATCATAACTTGAATGACTTATAAAAATATGATAACATGGTAAGAGTAGCTCATTCATATACTTGACCCCTACAAGTGAACATACACCTTACACTAGAGGGTATAATATTTCATAGACTTGACCCCTCAAGTGAATATTAGTTTGTACATGACGGTAAAACACTTATCATATTGACCCCTTCATGTAGATAATATTCGTTCATAAAAGAGTGGAATATACCATAAGGGCTCAACATCTTACTTACGAATCATAAAAGCTTTTTTATGAGTTTAGTGCATGCTTAGGAGCCCATAATTTATCATATCATGTTTGTCTTTCAATTCGTGCAATGATGTTTCATCAACATAAGAATCTTTATCATGTAAATTTAGTCAAACATGATGGGTGTATGCACATATACTTAAAATCGTGCAATTCATGAGTATAAGTCATGGAGAAAGTAAAGTCAATTCATTTGGAAGTTATTCAAATCAACCCACCAACATTATAGTAAGAAACTCCAATTTAGGCATCATAAAATTCAACTAAAATTTACAAATTCTTTCATAATTTGCATAGTTCACAACATGCATAGCTTCAATGAGTATAAATCAACTCATGGAATAATCCTTCAATATCTATATATTCATGCTTAACAATTAATACTTGAAGAATCCAAACTCAATTCATGTGTATAATGCATAATAAAGTTTACCCATAATGTATTTAATCTTAAAATCATGAAATTTGACAAGAGGAGAAGGATTGGCTTCATGGGTGGAAGAATCCCAATGAATGAAGCCCACATACCTTAAACTTGAAGTTTTCTTGAATGAAAGATTGAGGGAGGCTTGAGGCTTTACTTGGTCTTCATGTAATTCAAAATAAGTCTTGAGAAATCTTTGAATTTAGATGAGGGAAATATGAGGAAATATGGAGGATTTTTGGGAGAGTTAGAGTGTTCTAGGGCTTAGAAAATGAATGAAAATCATGGGACTCCCGTATATATAGATACTGAGTTATTACCCAATTATCCTTAAATTTCAGAACTTTTTGAACTAGGGTGTGACAGATCTGCGACGCGAATTTGTTGCGGAGTAGTTCATTTTCGCTCGAAATTTCAATTCTCTCCTCTTTGGCCTAGGAAATGAATTGAGGTCATTTTTACACTAGTGAGCGACAAGTCCGCGACGTGGACTGGTTGCACACTTTTCTGGTTAAGCTTGAATCACCCAAAAAATTATTTTTTTGCAACGGGTCATCTAAAAATTGAAGACCACCTCTTTCCTACACAACCTTTGCCCTTTAAAACTGAATATGAAGTCGTATTTGCGTAATCATGCACGAATTATAAGATATTCAAAAATTACACTCATAAGATAATTTTTCCGAAGTGCGTGAGGGGTGCTACAATATCTCCCCCTTGGGGACATTCATCCCAAATGAAAAGGGAACGTATTTAAGAGGAACGATTAGAAAACTTTCAGACCAACATGAATGCAATCAATGCACTTAACACCATTCTCAAAAGTTTCAAACATGTACATCAAAATCTTCAAAACTTGTTACTATGATCATATATGCATGCAAAAATGACTTAAGGGATGAATTCAAGACTTGACATCATAAATAGAATTTAGTTGTTACCTTAGGCTTTAATAGAGTGAAAGAGGTACGAATATCGCTTTTTCATGTCCGCTTCGGCTTCCTAAGTGGCACTTTCAACTTGTTGATTTCTCCAAAAGACCTTGATGGATGCCACATCTTTGTTTCTCAACCTCTTAACTTGCCTATCTAGTATTTCCACCGGGAACTTCTCATAGGTCAAGTTATCTTCTACAATACTCACGACTTCCAGCGGGACTATAGAACTTGGGTCACCTACACACTTTCTTAATACAAATACATGGAAGACCGGATGAACCATACTCATCGCCATAGGCAACTCCAATTCATAGTCAACCTTACCGATTCTCCTCAAAATTTTATAAGGCCCTACAAACCTTAGGCTCAACTTTTCTTTTTTACTTAACCGAACCACACCCTTCATGGGTGAGACCTTCAGATAAACCCAATCATCAACATTAAACTCAAGATCCCTCCTCCTCACATCGGAGTAGGACTTTTGCCTACTTTGAGCCATCTTTAATCTCTCCATTATCAACCTCACATTTTCCAAAGCCTTCATGACCAAATCCGGGCCTAATAAAATCATTTTCCCCACATCAAACCACCCAATCGAGGACCTACAATGTCTATCATATAAAACTTCAAAGCGAGTCATTCCAATGCTAGAGTGATAACTATTGTTATAAGCAGATAAGCCAAAGATATTTATCCCAACTACCCTTAAATTCCAAAATGCAAGCCCTAAGCATATCCTCAAGAGTTTGGATGGTCCTTTTGGCTTGATCATTCGTTTGAGGATGAAAGGTTGTGCTAAGCTTAACCTTGGTACCATGATCCTTTTGGAAGGATCTTCAAAAATAGGAAGTTAATTGAGCACCACAATCCAAAATAATAAACAATGGTACCCCATGCAATCTAACCAACTCATGAATGTATATCTTGGCATAATCTTTGGCACCATAAGTTGTTTTAACCGGTAAGAAGTGAGCTAATTTTGTCATTCTATCAACAATAACCCAAATGGAATCAAAGTGCTTTCTAGTCTTAGGCAAACCAATCATGAAATCCATGTTGATATCCTCCCACTTTCAAGTGAAAATCTCTATGTCTTGGGCTAGGCCACCCGACCTTTGATGTTCGGCTTTGACTTGTTGGCAATCGTGACAATCAGCTACAAACTTGACAATGTCTCTTTTCATACCACCCCACCAATACACTTCCCTCAAGTCTCTAAACATTTTTGTAGATCCGGGATGAATAGAGTAGGATAAGTTATGTGGCTCCTTCAAAATCATATCCCTCAATTCATCAACATTAGGCACACACAACCTACTTGGTATCTAAGGACACCATCTCTCCCTTGGGAGAAAATATCTATCTTACAATCCTTCACCAAAGCTTTTAATTCTAAAAAAGGTGAGTCAAGGTGTTATTTGGATTTGACCTCTTCAATAAAAGAAGATTTAGAACTGTTAATAACCACCACACCTCCATTTTCAACTTCATCCAACCTAACACCCAACCTAGTTAACTGGTAAACTTCTTTGGCCAATTTCTTCTTGCCATCATCAATATGAGCTATACTCTCCATGGACACTCTACTTAGGGTATTGGCCATAACATTAACTTTGCTGGGATGATAGTGCATACTCATATCATAGTTCTTGAGGAGTTCCATCTACCTTCTTTGCCTCAAATTAAGATTCCTTTGTGTGAATAGATATTGAAGACTCTTGTAGTCGATGAACATATACACATGAATCCCATATTTTCAAAGCAAATACCACAACCGCTAATTCAAAATCATGGGTGGGATAATTACGCTTATGCACCTTTAGTTGCCTAGAAGCATAGGCTATGACTTTGTCACTTTACATTAATACGCACCCCAAACCAACCCTTGAAGCATCGCAATAAACCACAAACCCTTCTAGCCCTTCTGGTAGAGACAAAATAGGAGCGGATGTAAGCTTTCCCTTCAAGATTTGAAAATTCTTTTCATATTCATTGATCCAAATAAAATTTGCCTTCTTTTGTGTCAATTTTGTCAAAGGGGAAGCAATAGAAGAGAAACCGTTTACAAACCTCTGGTAGTACCCTGCTAAGCCCAAGAAACTCCTAATATCCATTGGAGTCAAGGGCCTAGGCCAATTTCTTATCACATTCATCTTCTTAGGGTCCACTTTAATTCCATCACCCGACACCACATGCCCTAAGAATACAACTTCTTTCGACCAAAATTCACATTTATCAAATTTAGCAAATAACCTCTCATCCCTCAATATTTGCAACACTACCCTCAAATGATTTGCATGCTCTTCTTCACTTCGGGAGTAAATCAAAATGTTATCAATGACTACAACAACAAACATATCAAGGTAGGGTTTAAAGACCCTATCCATAAGATCTATAAATATCGTTGGTGTATTGATTAATCCAAATGACATCACAACAAATTCAAAGTGCCCATATCTAGTTCGAAAAGTCATCTTAGGAATATCACACTCCCTTACCATCAATTGGTGGTATCCGGACCAGAGATCAATTTTAGAAAAATGACTAGCCCCTTGTAGTTGGTCAAATAAGTCATCTATTCTTGGCAAAGAATACTTGTTCTTTATGGTGACCTTATTGAGTTGCCGATAATTGATGCACATTATAAGAGAGCCATCCTTTTTCCTCACAAACAACACTGGTGTACCCCAAGGTGACTTGTTACTCCTTATGAAACCCTTCTTTAATAAATCTTTCAATTGGTCCTTCTACTCCTTTAAATCCGTTGGGGTCATACGGTAGGGGGAATAAAAATGGGTTGTATATCGGGGAGGAGGTCTATACCAAAATTTATTTTCCTTTAGGGAGGAACATCGGGAAGCTCATCAGGAAAAACATAAAAAAAACTTATTGACCACCGGAACCGACTCAATAAGAGGAGCTTTAGACTCAACGTCCCTAACCCTTACAAGATGGTAAATGCAACCCTTAGAAATCAATTTTCTGGGCCTTGAGACAAAAAATGAACCTACCCTTAACCATCGAGTTATGACCTTCCCACTCAAAAATAGGCTAATTAGGAAATTAGAACTTAATCTTATGGGTTCTATAATTAATGGAGGCATTATATGCTTGTAATCAATCCATCCCAAGAATGATATCAAAATCCACCATGCAAAGTTCAACAAAATCACAAGACATGACTCTATGCAATATGAACAAGGGACAATCCCTATAGACTCTTTTAGCAATAATGGACTCACCAATGGGGGTAGACACCTCAAAGGGTTCACACAATAATTTGGGACACACATGAAGCTTATTATCAACAAAAGTAGTAATGAAAGAAAGAGTGGCACCCGGATACAATAAAGCATACACATCAAAATAAAAAACCTTTAACATACCGATAACAACATTGGACACCTCATCTACTTCTTGTCTCCCTGGAAGAGCATAAAATCGATTGTGATGTGGAGCAACCCCTTATTGGCCTCCTTGTGCCCTTTGATCAACATGAGCACCTCTCCCTTTAGGACGACCATCTCTACCTTTGTTTTAAACATAGGGACAATCAACAATCTTGTGGCCTACTTTGCCATACCCATAACAAGCATTTGAATCCCTCAAGAATTTGCCACCATGATTTCTCTCATATTTTTGGCACCTTGGGAGAGTCATTCCACCATTTCCACCTTAAGCCTTAGGGTTAGGCACCCTATCATTAGCAAATCTTTAGTTTTGAGAATTGGAGGACCCTTGGCCTTGAAATTTATGGCCTTGTTGAAAATGACCACTCTTAGTCCCTTGTAAGCCACCATAATACCAAGCTCTCTTGGACTTCCCACTACTTTTTTTCTAAGTTTCTCCCCTTCAAGTTGTTCGACATAAGTCATGAGCCGAGACAAGTCCATATAGCCACAAACATAGTGGTGCGACATTCTTCATTCACCAAATTGGATACCCCCGAGACAAATTTATTCATCCTTTCCCTAGAGTCAACTTCCAAATGAGGAGTATATTTGGAAAGCTTATTGAACTTAAGGGAATACTCTCTCACACTCATGGAGCCTTGTTTGAGATTCTGGAACTCCATTATCTTTACCTCTCTCAATTCAATAGGGAAGAAATGATTGAGGAAAGTGACCTTGAATTCCTTCCATGGAATTTGACCATTGTCTTCCCTCTCTTTCTTCTATTGAGTAAACCAAATTTGTGAAAGGCCCTTGAGTTGATAGGTCGTTAGTTCCGCCTTATCCTCTGAACTTACCCCCATAATATCTAACACTTTATACATCTAATCAATAAATTCTTGGGGGTCCTCTTCCGTCTTGGATCCATAAAACTCCAGAGGGTTCATTCTCGTAAAGTCCCTCACTCTTGAAGTCGGGGTGGGAGCATGGGGAGCTTGGGCTCCTTGATTCAATTGGTTGGTCACAACTTGTTCCAACAAAGCAATGACTCTCCAATATTCGACATGTGTGACCTCTTCTTTTTCTTAGGGAACTTAAGGTACCATAAGGGCCGGATCACCCTCGGGTGTAGGAGCTCTTTGAGGCATTCTCCTTGGCGGCACGATCTAAAAGTACAAAAGACCATCCATTAGGAATAAGAAAATCTTAATTTAATTCTATAACACCACATAGATTATGAAGAAGTGAACCATTTCCTAAAATGCCCTTATAGACTCCTATTCATAGTTGTGGCACACTTCACAACTATGAACAAGACTCTACTTGACGAGGTGTGTTGGATTTCCAAGGACCATTTACAAATCTAGTGCTCTGATACCAAGTCTGTCATGACCCAAGCCTAGGACTTAGACGTAACACGGCGAATGAGTAACCCGAAGGCAATCCAAATAAGCCTCTTAACATACTGCGTACACATCCTTGGTTGCGGAAGAAAAATTAAGAAATAAACAAGTAACATAATAAATTCTAGGGGAAATAAGGATTTAGACTCAAGCTATGGGGATGTTTTAGGAAAGAGGATTTGCATAAATCACATAACAAATAAAGTCTAATGGGAGGGTAAGTATAACTCACGCTATGAGGATGTTACTGGGACTTGGGACTTTCATCTCATCAACAAGCATAGAAGGGGATAAAAGGGACTAAGTGAAGCCTTTCATAATTACATAAAACATGAGAGGAGTCAAGCTCAATACACCAATAACCATATCCAACAACACCTCTAGTACGAATGGAACGGGGGCCCTGACATCTCCCAAACTCACCCTCAAAAGATAAGTATCCAAAATATACAAGTCTTAAAACATAAAATGGATGTTGTCCCTGAAGTGGACGAGTCACCAATAGTAGTCTTCAAATAATTCGGCTAGCCACGTAGAGGAGGAGGATGAATAGAAGCTCTGGTCCCTACATGGTTAGATCATGTAGGCAAAGGAAATATGCATTAATACTTCAAATGTACTAAGTATGTGGGGTGCAATGCAAACAGAGAAACATAATCTATAAATTAAAAATATGCATAACAATAATTAATGAATATGAGATCAATATGACATGTATGGTTGATGCTTAAGTTAAATCGTGCATAGAGATAATCAAGCTTGCATAGAAAAACATACATATGTGGGAGGAGATCTTAACCGACATATAAGACCATGCAAGCTACTACTTGAAATTTTGATGTTTACCTCATCACCAGAAAATGAGTGGTCTACATGCCAAGGTAAACCAACTTGACCCCATATAGTGGGTAACTGGACCTAGTTGGATCCACTAGTAAAGGCCTATTTAGGGAAAGTAGCATGAACCTGTGGTGGCAGATAGTTAAGAGGCAAAGACTTTATGTAAGGACCCCTTTGATCGAGCCTCCACCTTAAGCCTCATTCGGTGCTAAGTCTAGTCCCACAAAATACTTGACACAATCATAAATATAATTGTAACTTAAATGACTTATAAAAATATGATAACATGGAAAGAGTAGCTCATTCATATACTTGACCCCTACAAGTGAGCATACCTTACACTAGAGGGTAAATATTTTCATAGACTTGACCCCTTCCAGTGAACATTAGTGTGTACATGAGAGTAAAACACTTATCATACTTGACCCCTTCATGTAGACAATATTCATTCACAAGAGGGTGGAATATAACATAAGGGCTCAACATCTTACATACGAATCATAGAAACTTTTTTATGAGTTCAATGCATGCTTAGGAGCCTATAATTTATCATATCATGTTTGTGTTGCAATTCGTGCAATAATGTTTCATCAACATAAGAATATTTGTCATGTAAATTTAGTCAAACATAGTGGGTGTATGCACATATACTTAAAATCGTGCAATTCAAGAGTATAAGTCTTGGGGAAAGTAAAGTCAATTCATTTGGAAGTTATTCAAAACAACCCACTAATATTGTAGTAAAAGCCCCAATTTAGGCATCATAAAATTCAACTAAAATTTATAAATTCTTTCATAGTTTGCATAGTTCACAACATGCATAGCTTCAATGGGTATAAATCAACTCATGGAATAATCCTTCAATATCTATATATTCATGCTTAGCAATCAATACTTGAAGAATCCAAACTCAATTCATGTGTATAATGGCATAATAAAGTTTACCCATAATGTATTTAATCTTAAAATCATGAAATTTGACAAGAGGAAAAGGATTGGCTTCATGGGTGGAAGAATCCCCATGAATGAAGCACACATGCCTTAAACTTGAAGTTTTCTTGAATGAGAGATTGAGGGAGGCTTGAGACTTTACTTGGTCTTCATGTAATTCAAAATGAGTCTTGAGCAATCTTTGAATTTAGATGAGGGAAATATGAGAAAATTTGGAGGATTTTGGGAGAGTCATAGCGTTCTATGGTTTAGAAAATGAATGAGAATCGTGGGACTCCCTCCCGTATATATATGAACTGGGTTATTACCCAATTACCCTTAAATTTCAGAACTTTTTGAACTAGGGTGCGACAGGTCCGTGACGCGGATTTGTCGCAGAGTAGTTCATTTTTGTTCAAAATTTCAATTCTCCCCTGTTTTGGCCTAGGAAATGAATTGAGGCCATTTTTACACTCGTGGGCGACAAGTCCGCGACGCAGACTGGTCGCACACATTTCTGGTTGAGTCTGAATCACTCAAAATATTATTTTTTTGCTATGGATCATTTAAAAATTGAAGACCATCCCTTTTTCTACACAATTTTTCCCTCTAAAATTGAATATTAAGTCGGATTTGCAAAATCATTCAATATTTTAAGATATTTGAAAATTACACTCATAAAATAATTTTTCTGAGGCGCGTGAGGGGTGCTACAAAAAATATACAAAAATGAATAAAAATAGACGCGTAAATAGTCAACGACCTATTTTTAACAGTTGAAGCAAACAAAACAATCATAAGCTACTCAATCTATTCTCTTATTAAATAAGAGAATACATACATATATATTTCTCTCTCTCTCTTTCTAAATCATAATAGACCATGAGGGAACTTAATCCTTCATAGACAAATTTCATTCATTATTTATCCTTAGAAAAGTAAAAAATGAAAATATGCGGAGATTTAAAATAAACATTAATAAATCTAAAATCTGAATTATATCTCAAATATAAATGATAATAAGTACAACCCTTGAGAATTGATGATACAAGTACAAAACAATTAAGATAAAAAAAATTACAAGTCTGAATGCTATAAATTGTCTGAAAAGTAGAAAAGACAATAAGAAAAGGTAGAACTGGAATCCAGTGTTGTTGAATCAAAGAAACTCTCCCCGAATAGTTTGGCAAGATTCCTCAAGCCCGATGATGACTCAATTACCACATAAATCTAAAGTTAGACTTGCACATTAAAGGTACAAAAGTATAAATGTGAGTAAAAAAATACGTATGCTCCACAACTTTTGCAATTGACTTTAAAATGAAGTGATGACAAGTATCAGTTCTATACTTTCATGTTTGGTACTTACTCACAAATATTATTTCACCTCTACAATGTATCCCAACTAAACACCAAAGACAATGACAATAGGCTCATCATTATATTACAATAAGATATCTCAATTGAAAGGACACTAACAACTA
Organism: Solanum aculeatissimum; assembly: GCA_038996855.1. NCBI lineage: Eukaryota > Viridiplantae > Streptophyta > Magnoliopsida > Solanales > Solanaceae > Solanum > Solanum aculeatissimum. Next base: position 10,811 of record JBCEWC010013340.1, read on the forward strand.
CACAACATTTTGTCGGTTCAAGGAAATATCATAATCAGCATAAAGTTCAGAAAATGGCAATAACCCATTTTAAACACATACTCAATGTCAATATCAAACTAAAACCTCATTAATTTTAGACATTATACATTTAAATGTCTTTTTATACTCATGTAATAGCTAAATTCGAGAACAAGTTATATTATCTTCAAATGTTTTATTGGTAACTATATCCATAAACTAACATGTAATATCGTGATATGTTCTTCTTATAGGATCATACAGGGTGATTATATACTTTCACATAGGTGTTAACATCAATTCTTTGAAGATATATCTGGGATGAATGAACAAGAATCTCTTGGAACAAAGTTGAGTTGAAAACTTCCTGCTGATTGAGTTTCAATGTAAAATTTAGTAAAAGTTAGGTGATCCAGTGACTTCGTAGTTATCCATTTATGTAAGATCCTTTACTAAGTATTTGAAGTGTATCAGATGTGGTTTAGGATCATAAGGATAAACACTGACATTAATAAGGATAAACACTGACATTATTCATGTTACCAACATCCTTACCAACCACACTTCCTTGCACACTCATATCTTTACCTGTGATTGGAAATCAACTACAAAAAGGAAAAACAAGTAAGTAAATTCAACTATAAGGAATTAGTTCAAGAAAATACTTCTAAACTAGAATCAATACACCATTCCCCAGCAACGACGCCATTTTGATAATGCTCAAATGTATCCCAAAGTAGTTAAAGAATACAACGATCGTTAGCAATATAATTTACCTAATAAAGGAGTCACAATCGATCCCAAGAGGAATGTTGTTATGATTCATTACGTGAAGTGAAACTTGATCTCACTAGTTGTTAGAGAATAGTTGAGTAATTTAGCTAAGTATGATTTATAGCTAATTAACTAAAATTAAGATCGATTGCTTGAATTCAAACTCAGTAAAAAGGGACATGTCAAGAGTGTGCATAGTTGAATATGAAATCATGTAAGTGGGACTTGATTTTTGACACTTACCACTAACTGTATGTGGGTAGACTAGGTTACTGGTAACTACAATTGCTATTACACTGAAAGTAGTATATCAATATGAACCTGAATACATCTCACACCTTAATCACACGAGAATTCTAAAGAACCTATGCAATTAATAAGCAAATCTATCTAATACCTTAGTTGGTTGAACCCAAGTAAGGGCTCCAACCTATTTAGCAAATACCAATGAATATTATGTAATCTACCAACTCTAAATACTCAAAATAATGTAACAATTGAAGATCTATGCATAAACCTTGAGTTTGCGACCTCAGGCTTTCAATTATAGATGGTAGAAAATATAAACCCGCATTAATTAATGCACAATTCATCAAAAATTCAAAGACCCACTACTAGATCAAATATTCAACTACATTGCACACCCCAAGCATGGGGGGTTTTAGTCACACATGATAAAGGCAAAAGAGATTATACTTAGATGCTCATCCATGATTTCAAACATGAATTGAAATTGAAAGGCAATGTTAATTGATTATAAATTCTTCATCCCCAATTATAAAAGTCAAATACCAAAAACCCTTATAGAAGGACAAGTGCAAGCTTAGAGTAATGTATTAAGAGAGTGGATTTGTCAAAATGTGTAAGAAGTGTCTAAAAGTATACTAAAAATTCCCCTAAAAATGCCTAAGTAACATACTGAAATCTGCCTTGAAATATCACTCAGCGAGGTAAGTCGGGCATCGCCGACATGTTCGGTGATATGTTAACTTGTGACACCTTTCACTAAGTTGGTCAGTCAAACTTGGATTTTCCTCAAGCCTGTTCTACAGCATTTGGCAATGTTCTTTGAGTTTGGCAACTTTAATCGGCGATGTGCCGAATGTCCTTAGCATCGTTGAGTTGACACATACCAATTCCTTGCCAGGTTTTGTCACTTTCAACTTTAAACACGCTTGGTGACACACCAAACCTTCACTTGATCACTAGCCTGTGCTGATCCTCAAGGTCCTACTACTGTAACATTTGGCGATATCTTTGCTAATTTATGGTGCATTGAATTTCAATGGCGATATCAATTTTGATCGCTTTTTGTGCATTTCCCTCCTCTTTTTCTTTGTTTTGTATTCAATTGTCCTTGATTCCTTCTTTGCCACCAAACCTATCATTTATCAACAAATTAAGTTAGGTTTCAAGGTAGGATGATGCATTGTGGACTATATAATGTTCTATTTAAGCCCAAATATGGGTCCAAATCTCGAACTCATCAAAATGCAATAATGCAATTTAAATATCATATTTATGAAATTCCCAAACCTTTGCATAACATATCATTCAAAATCTATTTGTTGAGAATGCTTGCATACAATATGACATGGTAAAGCTAAAATGTATGAATTTGGAGGATTAGAACATGAATAGTAAAATACCTTGGGCCGGAATAGAAGGAAAAAAGGTAAGGATAGAATTTTATCATATCAGCTTTTGCTTCCCATGTTTCACTTTCAACCTCGTGGTTTCTCTATAGTACCTTGACGAAAACAATTTCCTTGTTCCTCAACCTTCTAACTTGCCGATCTAGAATTTTAACTAGAACCTCCTTGTAAATCATATTTTCCTTAACACTTACACTCTTTAATGGCACAATTAAATTATGACCACCCACACACATCATCAACTAGGACACATGAAATATCAGATGCATCGATACAAAATCTGAAGGCAAGTCCAATTAATCAACTACATTACTAATACATTTAAAAATCTTATATGGGCCCACATATCGGGGACCAAGCTTCCCATTCTTGTAAAAATGCATCACACCCTTCATTGGAGAAACCTTCAATTAGACCCAATCATCAACATCAAGTTCAAGTTCCCTTCTCCTTATATCTAATTATGAATTTTGGTGACTTTGGGCAGCTTTCAACCTTTCTCTAATGATCCCCACATTTTCCATAAGATTGGATACCAACTCAGACACTATCAATGAGACTTTACCTACTTCAAGCCACCCAACAAGAGCCCTACATCTCCTACCATACAAAGTTTCAAAAGGGGTCATTTGGATGATATCATGATGACTATTGTTGTAAGTAAACTCAATCAATGGTAGGTGATCATCCAAATTACCATTGGAATCAAGCATACATTCCCTCAACATATCTTCTAAAGTTGGTATCATTCTCTTGGCTTTTCCATTAGTTTGAGAGTGAAACGTGATACTAAACATAACTTTGGTACCAAGACCTTTTTGAAAGGACTTTAAAAAATATAAAGTGAATTGAGTACCATGATTCAAAATATTAGACAAAGGTACACTATAAAGCTTCACCAATTACCAGAGATATGTCTTTGCATAATCTTTGACACCATAAGAACTCCTTAATTAATAGAAAATGTGTTGACTTCTTCATTCTATTCACTACCACCCAAATTGTGTCATGTTTCTTACAGATACGAGGCAAACCCCATTATGAAACTAATATTCACATCTTTCCACTTCCATTTAGGAATTTCAATGTCTAAGTCTAAATCTCTCAGTCTTTGGTGTTTAACTTTCACTTGTTTGCAATTTGGATATTTAGCCACAAAATTGGCTATTTCCTTATTTATACCATTCCACCAATACATTCCCTCAAATCTCTATACATCTTGGTGGAACTCAGATGAATGGAATACTAAGAATTATGGGCTTCACTTAGTATCATTTCCCTCAGCCGTCAATATCTGGAACACATAACCAACCTAGGAAATAAAGTACCCCATCTCCCGTTTAAGATTAAACCTTAATCTTCTTTTTAGAAACCAATCATTTCAACTCAATCAAATGCAAATCCATATTTTGTTTCTCTTTTACATCCACCATAAGTAATGACTCTGAACTATTATGGACCAAGATACCACCCATTAGATGGGCCAATTGATGGATATACTTAGTGAACTCCTTCTTTTCATCCTCTACATAAGAAATGCTAATCATAGACTTCAGACTTAAGGCATAGACAATCACATTTTCCATTCTAGGGTACTACAACACTCTCATTTCATAATACTTTAGTAGATCAATCCACCTCCATTGCTGTAGGTTCAAGTTTCTTGCGCTAAGCACATTCTAAAGTTTCTTGTGATTGAAAAATATGTCCACATGTACCCTATAAAGATACTAACATAGAATCTTCAAGGCAAAACAACCACCTACAATTCAAGATCATCAGTGGGCTAGTTCCTTTCATATACCTTAAATTGTATTGAGGCATATTGTCACGCCCCAAAAGATGTGGAGGAATGACTGGCACTCGATACCACCATAGGCCGAGTAAACCACTTAACATACT